>OVAP01007037.1:0-11141 GCA_900406295.1 Aurinia saxatilis
AAATTTCCCATAGCCTAGCGATTTTTAATAGATAGAAAAACCTCTTTAAACAGGTTAGTGATAGTTTACAGTAGAAAACCCAAAACCAATTTTCTTGCATTTAATTAGAATTTATTTAGACTAGTAGCATATTATTTTCGGTCTCTGTGGGATTCGATCCTTAAGTACTANGTGCACTTGCAGTTAGAAATACATAGGGTTAAACTTTGTGTATCACAAAGGCGAAGTATTGATCGTTGAATTGTCAGTTTGACATGTGAGGGTCGTGCAGTGCTAGCTGAAAACCGCTAGCCGTGAAGTGCAGTGCTATCTGAAAAGCACTAGCCATGAAGTGTAGTCCTAGCTGAAAAGCGCTAGCCGTGAAGTGTTTGCCGTGAAACGCTAGTTGTGAGACGCTAGTTGGGAGTCATATTCGGAATGATGTTTTGTCTATGTTGAAGGGAGATAGTCGAAAGTCGGTGCTTTGAATTGATTCGTATGAATCACTGATAAATGTGTTTTAAGAGCTGCATGAGTTATTAGTGGTGGCGTTTTAAGAACCTAACTATTTTGGACTCAATCATGATGACTTGATTCGAATGAGCCATTGCTATTGGCTTTTAAGAGCCAATACGTTTTGGACATAGTCGTGTTTGACTTGATTTGAATGAATCATCGATAGATATGGGTTCACTTCGATTTTTTTTCCCTCATATTCTTTTTTCCTCATCCTTTCTCTTCTTTAGACTTAGAAGAATTTAAATCAAAATATGGGTAAAGAGGATGATGACATGTACCTTAGAGAATGAGCCATGGTCGATGAGAGGAAACGTTGGAGATGTGACCTACGTTCTCTCGCATTATCCTAGCATAGCGAACAGTTTGGGTAAGTCTTTCTCCGGGAACAATGGCTTAGGAAAAGGTCGTTGGATTTTGCATGACAATGATGATTTGCTACTACCAAATCATCAAGTTCCAATAGTAGTTATAATTATGATTGTTGTAGTAGTGGGGTTTAAGATGTTCAATTGCCATTGAGAGGTTGTGGCATATATGCTTCAAGGAGTGATAAAGACGTCGTGTGGAGAGTCTAACATCGGTATGTTGTTGGAAGATGGCAATGTTGAAACGGAGGACTTGATAGACTTTGTGGCATCAAAGCATATGGTGGGAACCATGATATCCATCAAGCAAGCTGTATCAAACAAGAGAAATGAGACACGAGAAAAGCAATTGAAACATGACTTACTTGGATTGACATTGTCGGATGAGGCATCGAGAAGTCGTACATGTCTGCTAGACCGTTCGTCGAGTTGAATGGCAAGGATCGTTTATAGATTACAACAGCTTGTGGGTAGTCAGAGATTGTAATATACTTTTCATATGGATTTGTATGTCCCGTGTTGCTCATCAGCGTTTGGAAAGATGAACCCTTGGAGGGTGATGTTAGGGAATATTCTGATCGAGCGGATTGATAAGATAGTAGCTAATCAGATTACGTTAGAGCAGGATGCTAATAATCTCGTGCTTTAGTGGTTTTTGGATTTTTCCTAAAGTGTTATAACTCGTTGTTGTAGATGAGGTCACGAACGATCTTTCTGTATTTTTCTCGTTGGATGGCACAAAGCCTTCACGGAGAACGGTGATAAAGTCAAGGCGTGTTGTCGAAGATCCATTGTTTAGTTGATGTACCTATCCTCGCGGAGGATTAGGTCGTTTCTGAGGACCTGAGGGATGAGGCCGTGCCGGAGAAAGCTACCAAGAACCACGCCTTTTAAATTGCTTCCTTGTAGTTTTAGGTTCAATATTGTTTACTTTTTTATATCCGGTGTGCCCGATTGCTTATGTCGTGCCTGGATGGTTTTTCCCAATTCAAGAACTTGGATAGTGTAATGCCTTAGGCACTTGGATAGTGATTCCAGTAGGCGGTGGCTTTACTTTGACGAATTCGTTGCTCTGGTGGCATGAAGTCGTTGCTTCGACTGAGTGAAGTTGTTGCTTCGATTGAGTGAATCCATTACCTTGATTTAATGAAGTCGTTGCTTCGATTGAGTGATGTCGTCGCTGAGATTGAACAAAGATGTTACCTTGTTGATTTGATTAAAGGATGAATGACTCTTGCGGGGTATTGATCAAACTCTTTGATGTGTTAGCTGTTCTTGTGCTGCGACATGTTTAACAAGATATAGTGGATGATTTTTTAGTCATTTTATGGATAGACCAGAGAGGTATTTGCTGGGTTTTTAGGGGTGTTTTGAGTCGTTGCTTTGATAGCTATTTTTGAATTGCGATTTGGATAAGTGAAGTAGATGTTCGTTGGGTTTCTATGGATCAAATTTACCGAATCTCATCTCCCAATATGATGCGTTACGGCCTTGCTTGCATGTTATGCTTAGCGTAGATGTTCAGAGATTTTTCCCGTGGGATGTTATATGACCAACATGTTAGCAGGGTTTCGATTGGTCACTTGAATGATCAGAGCGATAATGCTTTTCGTGAAAAATAACTTAACCAAAAAATGATCTTTCCTTATGACGTTGCGTCAAGGATGTGCCCATGAAATGTTCATAACCAGTGTTCGGTTATACTAGGTTTTCAAGGCGTGTATTTCTTCCATATTTCAATTCTACACTAATGAGATTGATTCCAATAATAGTTGTCGCTCGCTTTATCAATGAAATGTGTTAATGAACCCAGATCTAAACATTGTTTTGGCCGGTAACAATAGCGGCACTTTTATTTCACCTCAAAGTTAAAATACCTGAGTTGTGATATGGTCGTCAAATCATTACTAATTCATCGATGATGGCTTGATCAATGCGTAGCAGCAGCTTTATCTGCTGGCCAGATTTCAACTCAACTGTTCTTTTAAACTTGCTAATTTTCTGCCTGCATTTACCAATACACTGAACCACTGACCCCTGACGTTCTCCCTGTCTATCCTCCCATACTTCTGATACGTATGATTATTATTCATTATGATGTTGTTATTTACTTTAATCTTAAAATATTGTAAAACCAAACTCTGAAAAATAACCATATTAAATCAAAACCGAATGTGGCGGAAGATGTAATAACCAAATGGCTAATTAATCATATCTTTTATCATGTTGTGGAGAAGTCAACCACACTTTCCATGTTCTGTCTTACAGATCCAATCTAAACCATAGTTTCCATTCTATGTGGCTCTTTTACGGCACATAATTACAACTACTTATCACTCTGGTACTACTAGCTTGAGCAATTACACAAATGTTATCGTAAAACTTCGTTTAAAACGCTGTGGCATAAAACAACGTGCGACTTGAATGCAGGTTATATCAGAGACACTTCCAATGCGGTTAGTTTTTTAAGAAACACTATGTTGATTCAAACCATGATTCTTTAACACATCCTTTTTCCAGCTATAAATATTTGCCATTACATCATTATATGAGTAAAACTTAAGATAATAACACCTAAAAGTTGTTCATCTTCCATTCAAAAGGTTTATTTAGGAGAGAATTTTTTCACTTTGCAACAATGAACGTAGGTAATTCTATAAACTTTCTTATGAATTTATAATGTGATTATCTAGATGTTTGAAGGTCTTGGGATTCATGTAATTTTCACCTACGTACCTAACTGTTCTATATAATGCACCACATTAGTGTACTGATCAAATTCATTTTGCATCGAAGATTCAAGGTTGAGCACTTTGATTTATTTTATTTTCTTTAAAATATCAGAGCATATACTAACATACTACTTTACACACATCTTTGATCGCTTAAAAGTTTTTTTTTATATATACAAAATCTAGAGTTATATATTAGTGATGAAAAATTATTTCTAATAAATTTAGAACTGAAAGCTTGATATATCAATCGTAAAATAAGAAGAAAAAAAACGTGAGGAGAGAAGTGTGAGAAAATGTGGTGATAGCGTGAGATTGTGTGTGCATGGAAACTGGAGGGATTACATGGCTCATTTGGTGGTTCTTGATTTTGATTAATTAGAGAAGACGAACATGCCATATTTTTCGACAAGTTGAATTTTTCTATATAACTAAATTATATGATTATTCTAATACATATAAACATATAGTATAAATTGTATATTGTAATTTTACAAAGAGAAAAGTATATGAACTCATAGCTTCTTAATATTTCCAAGTGCAAGTATCCTACTTACCTCTAACACTCACAATAAATATGTGATGCAAGTCATAGACTACAAAAGAAAAGTTATATGAAGTCCATGTACTACGTAGTAGATTGAATACGAAATTTAGTGTTGTCGGAGGACTAAAATGGTTAATTGCATAACATGTTTTTTGTTTGTTCATTGAGTGTAAAACTGACAATTCATAGTAAAAAAAAGTTATTTTTACTTAATGTGTAATGTAGGATCTAGAATTACTTTATATGCACCTAGTTTTAAGGGTACAAATGTTGCAAATTCTCCAAAATTATATATATGCACCTAGTTTTAAACATATTTTTCAAAAATCTGAATCATACTAAGTAGTACGAAGGAATTCTTCTTTTTGGATTTTTTTTACAGTAGATTATTTCAACAATTTTTCTGAAAATATATATTCTTAATGTTATTATCATTTTCATAAATCAAATTAGTACTAAGAATTTTATAAATAATTTATTGGAGAGTTAATTGCTCCTTCTATTAAGAGTTGAATAGCAAAAAATCAGAAACCCTAATCTCTAGCCGCCACCAAATTTTTGTCTCTCGCTCTCCGATCGCTGGCATCCTTTAGTTGTCACCAGAGAGGTTTCATCTTTTTTTTCTTATCTTCTCTGGTGGTGTTATCTTCTCTGGTTAGACCGTGCTGCGTGTGGTTCCCCTGGTTTGTTGGGGCGTGCTGTTATCATGGTTAGTTGAGGTGTGTGGTTCTCCTGGTTGGTTGGGGTGTGTGGTTCTCCTAGTTGGTTAGGACGTGTTGTTCCCCTGGTTGATTGGGATGTGTGGTTCCCCTGGTTAGTTGGGACGTGTGGTTCTCCTAGTTGGTTGGGGGTTATCTCTCTCCTCCAGCTAATTACTCAGGAGATATAGCTTATGGAAGACTTGATAAAACAAAGATACAAGATTCGAAGATTCAAAAGTCTGTTGGGAAAAAAATCTTCATGGCTACAAAATCAAGATAGCCTTTATAGTTGACTTAGTAGGATCTAGATAACTTTATTCTTAAGCTTGTGATATTAGAGTTTTCATGATTTTGATTTGTAGTTCGTTGTATCCTCCGATTACTTTGTTATTACTTTGAATAATATCGATTCAGATGGTTAAAAAAAAAAATACTAAAGAGTTTCGTTTTAACAGTTTCAAACAAATACAAAAAAAATATGATTAGACATATGTTCATATTTAATACGATGAAACTAAATTTTGGGTAAAAGGTAAATGAAGAAATTAAGTTTAAACGAGACACTAAAATGTACAACAATAATCTTTGTCAAACAAAACAAAAAAAAATCTTAAATGATACTCTTTGTACAAAGAGAGGGATTAGTCTTATAGTTAATTAGCTATTAATCATATTGGTTGACACAATAAAGAGCATGTGAAGGATTCACATCGGGAGAGATGAAAATATTGTATGAGCTAGGCATATGGGCATTTGCTTATAATTTGTATCTTGGATTCTATATAGTATGTTAAACTAATAATTAATGCCTTGATGAAGTGACAACATTTAATTCTTGTCGGATTAAAAAAACTTTTTATTTCCAGAATCTCATTTATTGCCGAACATATTGGAAGTTAGGAAATTATATTGTTTAAGAACTAGTAGGCTACTGCATTACAACAGTTCGTTATTTAACCTTTTTCTTTTCCAACAAGAAACTTTTACAAATATGAAATCGACCTTGGACTAACACAATACTTGTCGGGAGGAACTACACAAGGTACAAACCACTAATACAATACACTACAGAAATATAGTTACCTAAGAAAGGAGAAGACTCTTCTCACTATAAAAAATGTGTTTTAATCAAAGAGGATGCACCTATATTTGTAGCCAAGTTTTCCCCTTCTACTTTATAAGACAACATAAGATTGAAATTTGTTGTCTTTCGTAATTCTTTGAGCAATGAGATAATCACCTATATTTGTAGCCAACTTTTCCCCTTCTACTTTATAAGACCCGATTTAAGCGAGAGCTAAAAACGTTTCTGATATTTGCTACAGCAAGTCCAAATAGGAAGTCTATTCACTGCCCTTGCATCACAGCTTAGGTGATTATGACCGAGTCCACATGGTGAGTAGACATGCTTTCAGTGGCCAAGATATTCCTTTCTTTTCTTTACCACATATAACACTTGACCCAATTTGGGGGTGGGGGTACCATCTTTTTCCTTTGAGATTTGCAATTTGATTTTGAACAGAAACCAAAAGATGTTCAACTTCTTGACCTAAAAATCACTCTTTAGCGTCTTCTATAATCTTTACCACAATCTCTAAGAGGGCATAAATTTACCTTCAAAAAAGGAGATTGTTCATATTTTTCTACATCCTCCACAACATCTAAGGGCTGCTTTTCTAAGTTTCTAAGGAATATCAAAAAGAATTAGTCATCCTTTGTACACATGTCTTAGTCCAAATTATAACAGCAAGTCCACATCAAATCCTAGTAGTAAAGTTGGGAACCCACAAAAACCAAGGTTGTAGTGCCTTTTAGATTTAAATAAAGCTAAGAAAAAAATGATTTTTTAAAAATAAGAATAACTACGTGAAAATGGTTGAATTTGTGTTTTAATTCAATAGGAAAATGCCAGACACGGTGTCAATCGACAACGATAGTAGTGACGGTCGACATTAGTGGAAAATTAACAAAGATTCTTTCTACAATTCAAATTCTAAGGTAAAATTAACCAGCTTCCGCTTCAAAAATTATCTATCTCTAAACACTAAAAACCTGATTCCGTTGCATATACTAGGTGAATTAGACAAGCATTAAATGCAGGTTAAATTGTTCCAAGATCTCTAAACCAAATTTCTTTGGAGATAGAGATCTTGCTTATCTAAGACAGTTCATGAAATTATTGATACTTCTGCATCTAATAATTAACTTAAGATCTAATTCTAGGTGAACAATCAAGAATTATCATTAAACACAATCTTGATGAAGAACCAACTGCTGTTCCCTAACAGACCTAACAATTTCTCATATTCCTTTGAATATCCCTAAGGCTAATGAACAATATACTCAGACATAGGCAAAGAAACCAGCATAATATTGAATAAGAATTGCATTTGAAAGGTGGAGTAGAGATACACATGGTTCGAAGAATCACAAGTATGATACTTCTTTCCCTTGTAAAAACTATCAATCTCTCTAGGTATCCAATTAAAAGATGAAGAAAAGATAGCCTAAAACAATGGCTTAAAATAATATTTATACAAGTAAAACACGAGGTAGGCCAAAAAGGTGATTTCTGAAATTTGTGGGTAAAATTGAAGATATTGTAAACTTCCATAATTTTCTCAGCAAAGGGTGTCGCTGCCACTAAGAGAGGAGCGGCTGCCGAATACCACTCTGGATTTGTTCTTGTTGCTTAATTCCTCATTCCTTCATCTCCTCCTTACTTGATTTGACTCCTAAAGCACCAATAGTTATCAACAACTCCTTTACGAGCTTCATAGCAAAAAATAATATATTATGTTAAAGAAAGTCACAAGAAACTTCTAACACGTGAAATGACATGTAAAGACTCATTAAAACTCTAAAAACACTACAAGGACACGATATTTTCGACTGGTAAAACACAACATATATCATGATTAATATCTGGTAAAAACCATGATAAAACAATCCTCATTATGTAATTAATATTTTCGTAAATTGATCCAGCATCATAATCAAGATAAGGACACGATAAGCTTTGCAAGTCACAATGGAAAAAAAAACATGGCATGCTTAATACAATCTCCCTCTAAACCACAATATGGCATGTTGAATCAATCAGGATTGCTCTAGCTATGATTGTACCAACTAATGGCATATCACCACTTAACGATTTCAAAATAAATTTTTTAATTTTGCAAATGCGACCTATGATGGGGGAGAGGATAACACTGATTGAAGGAATATTTTAGGCTTCTTTAATTAAGCTTGCATGCTTCCCTTGGTTAGCAAGATTATAACCTATTTTAAGCGAGTATTCACCACTTTTAGTTAAGTCTGAAGCCCAAACATCCTCCCTCGATACCACATGCGTACTAGAATAATAAGCTCCACATCCCTATGAACGAAAGTTTCATTCAACTTCTCCCTATTACAGTCTCTAATTACTGGGCATATGAGATCTTTGGCCAACATATTAATATCCACAATGAAATTCTAGCTTTACCATCTCTGATCCATGGGTCATACCATAATTTGATTAGCTCCACATTGCTTATTCTCTTTGACAACCCTCGTTTCAAAAAATATATTTGCTGTAAGATTCTCCTCCATGCAAAGAAGGGCTTGATGTTAACAGATGAATACAGAAAAGTTGAGTATTTAGAATATTGACTCGTTAGAATCCTATCAAACATGCTTTTTTTATACCGAAGGATTCTCCACCCCACCATAACCAATAAGACTTCGTTAATGCATTGGATATCCCTAAATCCTAAGGCTACATTTTATTTGATAAGCCTAGCTTTTACCGATTTAGCTAGTGCACTTCCTTTTGCCCTCCACCAAGTTCGACCCAAAATCCCCATAGCCCCAGACAAAGAGTTGCAAGTGGCTTTAGGCAACTTCAAGCATGACTGTCATGAAAAACATAGTCATATCCATAATCACTGCTTTAGTTGTCCAATTAAAATTTTAGAAATGATCTTGTAGAACATATATAAGATCTCCCATATTGCATACATCTGACTTCTCTGGAAAATAAGTATATATGAGTGTCATTTTCATTCATGAGGCAAAATATTTTCACCAAAGAACCTTTGAATCTCCCTGGTTACTTGGTCTCCAGTTATTCCCTAATAATGCCAGTAAGAATAACCATTCATCCATTTTTCTCCAGTCCACTATACCCCTTAATCGGGAAAACTGCATCATCCCTCAATTATTCCTTCTTAACAGAGTTAATGAGCCTTTTCTTAGTCTCTTGAGAGATTATTGGTGTGAGAGATTTAAAAAACCCTTGAAACCCATCTAAGTTTGATGAAGTAAATTTTTTTGTGAAATATTCTTTAACCACTTGTGTTTTAGATCCATCTGATCTTTGTTATCTAGCAATTTCTCCAAAACTTTTCTTGATATGTTGTCCTTTATTGAGACATGAAATTTTTTGGTATTGCCATCACCTTGTTTAAGCAATGTATCCATACTCATATGTTTCTAAACGGACCCCTCTTCACTATACACCAGAACCAAATCCTTCTCAAGCCTACAAACCTAAACTAACAAGGGTTTGTTGAAAATATTTCTTTCTCTAGACTGACTTGAAGCTGTGGACACGATCCAAATAATTAAGATTGTTGTATTTTTTCCATCTACTAAAATCTCTCCTACATAATCTCAACTTTACAGCACATACAATGGACCTGTTAGATCTTTGGTATTCAACACTTGTATAACTTCCTCCATCATATGCTTGTGTAACATTTCTTCTATCAAACCTAGACTACCCACTACAAAAATCTTGTGAGGATAAAGCCTCACAAGTAGAGGTCTATGATATGAGCCCCTATCATCCAAAATATTTTCATTAGACACCGGAAATATCTTGAACTATTCTTGTTGCTAAAGCAATGATTCAGTTGGCACTGAATCCACCACTTATATATATTCTCCATCCCCCAAGTAAACCCACATTTGCCTTACTAGGAAGATCCATTGTATGACACCATTACATCATGTTGATAAGAGGTTCATGATAATCATGACAGTGAATGACATCAATAAAATCTCCTTTCAAACATCAACTTTCCTTCAATGCGTAAATGTGTAATCCTCTCCCCCATCATAGGTCGCGTTTTTACTATTGGGTCCACATATATATACAAGATACAAAGAAACTAGAAGCACCATATTAAACAATACAATCTAAAAATATTTATTTACAGAAAGGAAATCCATTGAAATTGTCTTCTACATAAACAAAGCTAAACCACCACTTCTCCCCCAACCTCTACTATATACACCCTTTCATACCTCAACTAAACTTGTAAATCTACTACAATTTTCCTAATATTCTTAGTTTCAGAAAAAATACCTCGGGAAAATTTTTTTTACACATCATCATGAGACGAGGAATTCTCAAGTAATAGAACCGTCTCAATCCTTGAAAATTTCTGATAAAAATACATATATTGGAGTGGATGATCCCTCATGTGGGATCACCTTAGTGTTTAATCGCTTTATGTAAATTGGTTAAGATACCCCTCCTTCCAGTGCATTCCATCACTTCCAATCTCAGCCCCTTCCTTGAAAAATAAAATATTTTGATCAACTTCACCATCCTTCTTTTAGGATTTCTTAGAATTTTTTATGATCTCTTCCTTCGTTTAGACTTATTCATGTGGTCTAGAAAAGCCAACTTTATAATTTGTTGAACCACCATGAGGTATCCCAAGGAAATGGTAACTAGTGTTAGAGCTACTAGGGAGGATTTGTATAATCATCCCTAGTTCCTTATGAAACTTTCCCTTTGCGTGATAAAATAAATAAATAATAACCGTCCCTCTATCCTTATTCACATCATTATCGAAGACGGAAATTTGTTTAAAGCTCATCATTTTTTAAAATATGTATCCTTCCCTAATCCATTTAAGGTGGCTTTGATTCTCAATTCCCTAAATGATCTTTCGTTTCCATTGGCTAGAATGAGATAATGCTTCATTCCTTCTAAAACCTCTTTAGCAATATTTGGCCTTTATGTTGCTATATTTACTCCAACATGTTTCTCTTCATTGATTTTAAACAAGGGACATGTTTCTTTAATGCTTATCTCTTTCTTCTTCCTGAGATCCCACATGATCTTAACTTTCTCTAATTCTTCTTTCTCCAACTGCTTCAATAGCAGGAGCATTAAGTCTGGTCATGAGTTAGACGCTGACATGTGAAGCATCTCTTCATATCGTCTTGATGTCATAGAAATTATTCTGGGTGAAAACAAAATGAAAGAAAAGCTCAGAGAGCTCAAGGAGCTCAAGGAAGA
>OVAP01007038.1:0-11140 GCA_900406295.1 Aurinia saxatilis
CTAAATCTACCATATGGCTGTCCATTCTTCATCTAAACCCTAAGAACCCTATGGCTAACAGAAGATCTACTCAGACATTGCTAAACAAAACATCAAGCAATTAATTGAAAAGAACATGCAATAAGAAATCCNATAGATAATTAGCATAAAAGATTAAGGAAAATCTTCATATTAAGATTTAAGGAAATCTTAATCTGTATCCGCATGATGTCGATCGACACCCCTCTGTTTTCTTTCCATTTCTCTATGTTTCCTTAATTTGCCTTCTTAAGCTCCATTTTGCTCCATAATTCTTCTAGATCCTTCCCAAGTTCTAAAATCACGTCCATGCACCTAAAATGACTCATTTGGACTCTAATAATAGTATATAGACTCTAAAAACGTAAATAACTATATATTTATCGTGATAAAACCGGTAAAATATGAGGTATATCACATGTCTTAATAATTTATCATTCGGACGAGGAGGAGAAGGGAAGATGATGAGTAACTATGTAGTGAAAGCTTACCTCAAATGGATCTTTAAAGCAGAGTTTTACAAATCCACATTTGTGAAAGAGGAGTTCCAGAGAATTTATTTAGCCTATCAAGAAATAGATATAAAGTTTTCAACAAAGCAAAGGTATGATTCTTATACTAAAGGATCCGATTCAGTGAGGGAATACTTGATTACATGTATGGGATGGATCTATCAAACAATGGTTTAAGTGGTCTTATTCCAGCCGAGCTTGGAGATCTCTCGAAACTACGAGCCTTGAACCTATCTCACAACTTCTTGTCTAGCTCTATACCATCTAGCTTCTCCAATCTAAAGGATCTTGAGAGTCTTGATCTTTCTTGTAACATGTTACATGGAAGCATTCCGCACCAACTAGCTAATCTTACTTCTCTTGCTGTGTTTGACGTGTCTTACAACAATTTATCAGGACGTATTCCACTAGAGAGGCAGTTTAGCACCTTCAACGAGAATACCTTTTCAGGCAATCCTTTTCTTTGTGGACCGCCGACGAATAGAAGTTGTGGTGATGCTACAAAGAGCATAGAGGAAACAGATAATGGAGGAGAAGAAGATGTTATTGACATTATGGTCTTTTGTTATAGTATTGCTTCAGGTTATGTGACCGTGTTTATAGGTATTCTTGTGATCATGTGCTTTGATTGTCGTTGGCGTCGAGCATGGCTACGCATTGTCGATACTTTTATTGCATGGACGAAACGTATGTTGCCGTGAAAACCATTTCCACTCAGTTCTTAGATATGCATATTATGTTGTAGGTGCATCGATTTCAATATTATGTTGCTTGGCTCCAGAGATAAAAACATGTAATTTTCTAAAATGTTATGTTTATCTTGGTATTATAAAGGTTGAAAATATTAAGGGGGCGTTTTAGCATTAATTGGTAACCAGTGCTATTAGTGACTGAAATCTTTTTTTTTTTTACTTTTATTGATTTCTTTTTTATTTGCAAATTGCAACACAACAAATTATTCTCTCTTTTTTTCAGCATACGTAGGAAAAACAAACAAATTATTCCTTAATTAGTTTCCCATTCCAACCATAACGTATATCGAAGGCACCATTTAGCTCGTCAAACATACATGGCCCATCTTTGGTTATGTCCCAAAAACAGTCGATACATGGATCACCTGTACGACCACTTTCTCTAGTTGCATCATATATATAAAAATATTTTGATTCTTGGTGAGGCCATGTGAAATGACATATAAATTTAGTCGTTCCCCAAAAGTTTGGTCTAAACTTAAAATACCAAGAGCTATTAGGAGCAAGAACCTGGAGACCGAGGTCGTCTTCACTGGACTTACAATGGAGTTTTAATGTTGAACCATCACCGAGGCGATTCGTGATCTTCACAGTTGTTTTTTCAAACAACGAAGTAACATCGTCAGATGAATCAATAACTTCTGAGAGAGCTATTTGGACGAGTAGAAATATTACCACCACGTGGAGCTGTGTTTTTTGCATAATCGTTGTCTTATTTTTTTCATAGGAGTAAAAGTTTTTTTTGTTTGATACTATATGTTTGATTTGTACTGGTACTATATAAGAAGTATTCAGTGGTACGTAACTGACGTTATTAAGATTTTGTTTCCGAAATATAAGTGGTTGAAATGTTGAATACATTGTATTGATCCTTTGTTAAAAAGAAAAGAAAAATACATTGTCTTGCAACAAAAGGAAAGTTTATTAGTTGTAACGGTAGAATATTATTAGGTGCAAAATAAAACGACATGGTTGAATATCAAAATTTATATCTACAACAAATATTAATTCGATTAATCCCCCTTGTATCACTAGAATATAAACCCTTTGATTATATTTAAAGGGTTTATTAGTTAAATTCAGTGATTATATTATGGGATGAATAGGTAGAAAATCCTGCAATTGAGCTAAATATTCCTATCTATTAATTTAGAAGCCATTTTTTTGAAAAATCATATGTGTACCAATCGCATTCATCCACTTATGACGTGGAAGTTTAGATCATATGTAGAGATTATACAATCAGCATTAAAATAGAATTCTTATTCCCTTATTCGTTCTTCAACGCTTCTTTCAACTTTTTATGGAGAATTCTCATGACGATATATTAACTCGATTTTTTATTGTTAAAATCTCGTAGTCGAATAATTAAAAATCTTTATCTCTCAAATTGAGCATATCTATCTTTTCAATTTTGAAAACGGTTACAATTTGAAGTATGAGAATTTCTGAATTTATATGGTAAGATTTTGAATAATAATAAAATATTGTGATCAATTTTGATTTCTCTCTTGCTGAAACTGAAAGTTCGATACCGAAGATGAATGGTCACGATCTGAATTAGAGAAAACTACAAAGCTCGGATTCGACAAAGATTCCGAGAATAAATGTTTAGATCGATTCGTCTCTCTATAAGATACCGAATTCAAATCTAGATTCCAATTTGTGCTCTAATCGATTGGATTCATTCTAGGTTTAGTATTAATCTGAATAATTTTTGTGAATAGGTTGAAAGGTGATGATGGTAAAGATGTTGAGTATTGTTCTCACTCATGATTTTCTTGTGGCGGTGGCCGAAACCTAGACTGATGATGGTTATGGTTTTTAATCTAAATGTATGAGGACTGGCCTTTACAGGACTCCTATTTTTCCAGTCTGATATTAACATTAGAATTCATTATATTATTATTTTTTATTTGAGTCAGTTCGATTATTTTGCTTATATATATATATATATATATATTTAAAAATGTTTATGGTTAAATTAGCCTGACACTAAAAAAATACAGCTGTCACATTGTTAAATTGTTTGGTGTAGTTGGTAACTAATAATCATCGATTTCATTTCATATATATAATTTTTAATCTTTTGAATTTTCTTTATACTTTTTTGCTTCTCTTTTACTTTCATTTATGTTTATTGTTGTCATTAAAAAAAAAAAATATATATATATATATATATATAATGTATTGATGAAGACTGTTAGTGTTTGTTTGATCTTGTTAGTGCGTAATACTAAAAATACAAAAAAAAATTGTTTATCGAGAGTTCTCAATTGGTACCTTTCTCGGTAAACAAAAATATTTTGTATCTTTGGTTTTATGCAATAACAAAACCAAATAAACACAAGGCAGTCTAGGAGGATCAAATTTTCTTATTGTTATATAATTCGTCACTAACTCATTAATTAAAAAAACTAATTTGGTGTTCTGGAAATAATTGATATAATCATCATCATTATAGTATTTAAATTTTGATATAATTATCATCTTTGATGATAAAATCATGTAAGAATAAAAATGTTGTATATAAGTATGTTTCAACATATTTTTAATACTTCTCTCTGTAATAATCGTCGTTATTATCCAGTTTCCAAATGGTTACTCTCTCGGTAGACAAAAACGTTTTGTGTTTTTAGTTTTATGCACTAACAAAATCAAACAAACACAAGGCAATTTAGGAGAATCAAATTTCCTTACAATTGTCGGGGAAGATAATTTGTCACCGAACTCATTAATTAAAAAAACTAATTTGGTGTTCTGGAAATACTTGATGTAATTATTTTCATTATAGTTTTTTTTTAAATTGATATAATTATCATCATTTTGATGATAAAAATCATGTAAAAATAAAAAAGTTGTATATAAGTATGTATGTTTCGATATATCTTCAGTATCTCTCGGTATATAATTGTCGTCTTATCCAGTTCCCAATTGGTATCTCTTGATAAACAAAAATATTTTGATCAAACAAACACAAGGCAATTTAAAAGGATCAAATTTCCTTACAGGTAGAGGGGAAGATAGTTTATCACTAAACTCATTAATTAAAAAAAAACTAATTTGGTGTTCTGGAATAATTGATATACTTATCATCATTACAGTTTTAAAAATTTAATATAATGACCATCGTTATGATGAAAAAATCATGTAAGAATAAAAATGTTGTATATAATAAGTATGTATGTTTGGCATATCATTTTGAAAGACTAGTTATTAATTAAATATATATACTTAATACGTGGATCCTAGATCGACCAGGACTTGTAGCCTAGTGGTTTGTGCTAGAGTGGTCACTGTGTCACCGCCTGGGTTAAAAATACGTGGATCCTAGATCTAATATCTTATTATATATAAAATCAGACGCATTTAATGATATCAGACGTGTAAATTTGCACACACCAAAAATTCAGTTGGATGGTTTTTTTTTAATGCAGAAAACCCTCTTTTTAAGTCTTTCACATTGTTAAAAAATTCTGCGTAATTGGTAAAGGGTAATCTTAGAAATGCTTATTTTGGGTGCACATTTTTTAAAATACCATTTTTTTTTTACTATTTTGAAAAATATATTAATTTCAATATAAATTCCTCTAAATTACCATTTTTAATCTTTTAAAATATTCTATAATATTTTGTAAGGTTTACAATCTAGGGTTTAGGATTAAAATCTTAAACCCTAAAAAATATGTTTTAATCTTTAATAAATCCAAAACTCCTAAAATATAAACTTTAGTACCCCAAACATAAACCCAAATAGTTTGTAAAGCACTAAACCCTAACCGTACAATATTTAAGCCCTAAATTAAACTTTAAATCAACCATAAATCCAAAAAGGGTATTTTTGAAAGATAAATAGGGCATTTTTGAAATGGGCATATTAAAATGGNGGGTATTTTTGAAAGATAAATAGGGCATTTTTGAAATGGGCATATTAAAATGGGTATTTCTTACAATTTCTCAACTAATAATCATTTATTTCATTTCAAATATATATATATATATTATTGTTTTGGAATTTTTTTATTTATTTTGATTATTTTTTACTTATTATTTGGTTATTGTTGTCATCTTCCCCCCCCCCTCCCCCGCCCTTTTGACTATAATTCTAATGTAGTGATAAAGTTATAGTGAAAAATAATTTGTCACTGAATTCATTAAACAAAAAAACGAATTGATGTTCTGTAGAAAATGATATAATTATGATGATAAAAACATGTAAAACTAAAAAATATATATATAAGTATGTATGTTTCGACATATCATTTCAAAATACTAATTATCAATTTAAATATATATATGTAATATGTTCCTAGATCTAATATTTTATTATATAAAACTTGACGCATTTAATGATATCTCATTATATATTCTTCAATCATATATAAATGTATTTATATGAATTTTTGAACTATGATTTCATTTTAGTTTAATTTATTATATGTTTATCATGATATTCTGTTTTACAATTTTGATGTTGGTAACTGTAACGTGAAAAAGTGACATGAAAAAAAAAAAAAATGGTGAAACAACATATAATAGTCAAATATATTGTAGTGGTAGAGGCTGCTGAAAAATCCATAAATATATTGGTAAAGGTGAAATATGTGAGTACGATTTTGTTATAAGTGACAGTATCAAGGTTACTGTAATACTATGTTTTGTGGGAATAAAGTAGAACCATTTGCAGTTTTGCACAACGGTCGTATATCTGTAAAAACAGGGTATTTGAACTGAGACGTTTTAGAACTAGAAAAATATTGATTTCATCTTCTAAAGTCTAAAAGTCTAAGCAAAAACAATACCAGAACGTTTTGGTAATAATATCTCAAACAAACGGTTTAGTAACAAGACCAAACCGGTATTTTCAAAATATATCAGGTCTTGTTGGTGAGAAGGACTTGTTGAGGAAGGAGAGTGTAATCAATGTGAAGATCCTCCAAGATTCTCTTAATGGACAAAGCAAGTTCGGTTCTTCTGATATTCCTCTCTCTGTAGTCTTGAAACGTTAGGGTGTGGTTGCTGTATAGAGCCATCTTCAGCTTGTTCATGTTCTCTATCTCCTTCACTACCACCGTGTGTATTGGTGACCAATGCTGTGTATTCTGCTCCAAGTGACTGGTTCATCCCACAGACAAAAACAAGCAAGAACTCTTTCAAGATTTGATAAACCGGAGCTGAAACAGATAAAATATTCAATGACTGAATTGTACTTACTCGGCGATTCTTTCTCTGAGATGTCCAATCTTGGAGACTGGTGTCGAAAATGATATAGAGAATTCTATCGTTTCTCCCATATCCGGACTTCTGAAGTAATTGCTTATCGGTTTGGTGGCTAAAACTGAATTCGGGTAATACACTTTCTCGTTGTCAAGCTTCAAGAACACTGTGGTTAACAGATTCATTTCTTCAACCAGCATCTGACAAAAAAACCGCGAAAAATGTAAATAAATCCCCTTTCTTTATGAAGTATTCATAGAGTATCAAATTTAATGATGAGTTTACCGGGACACCATCGACAACGCAGCGATCACCGACATCATAAGGATGCATAACGAAGACAAAAATAATGGATTCAAAGAGGTTTTTGCAAGTGCTTCCGATTATAAAAGCCAGAGCCACGAGTTGAGTGGAGAAGAAGAGCAAAACCTTAGTCGTTGCTACTTCTAAAAGTAGCAACCATATGACAATGGTTATCACAATCAAGATCGCTGTCACGAGTTTGTTTAACTGCTTAACAGCTGTTTTAGTGTCGTTTAAGGAATGAGCTAGAGCTCTCCGGCTAGTGTACACCTTAACCTGATCAATATCAACACAACACAAGTAGCTAAAATCAAGAAACAAAGACTATCATTGGTAAAACAGCAGAATCACAGAAGATATAATTTTTTGAAAAAAATTTACAAAACAGAATTGCGGGATGGACCAACCAAGAAAACCCATAAAATGACGGTTTGAGGACCAAGCAAAATCATTCTTTGGATTATTAATCAGAGACACAATTTGAAACTCCTGACTTCTCTAAAATGTTTATATCACAGCTTTTCTTTAAGAACAAAGAACATGAAAGTGTTTGAGGAGACTTACCACCCATTCTGTAAAGGCTTTCCTGGTGATCTTCCCGGTCTCAGCAGCACCGTCGAACAAAGGAAATACAAGATCAACCTCTTCCTTAATCATGAACCTAAGCAAGTCATCTTCATCTATGTAACTGAAAAATAGACCAAAATCCAACTATTTCCATCAGAGAACGCACAGAAAAGAAGGGGGAACAGCGTATAATATTATTTTTTTCTTACTTGCACAGAGGCTGAGCAACATTTCTGAAGACATGGTAAGCAGCAGCCAAAGCCTCCATCTCACTAGTAATCTCTCCTTTATCAGCTTGCGGTTTCCCTTCGCCGTATGCTTCTTCATCCAATGTGTCAGAGATTGTAGAGAGACCTGAAGTTCTAACCGCTTCTACTAAAACCCGCATTGTCCACGCGGAAACTTTCTCTCGCTTCATCTTGTGAACTTTCCCCATATCAATCACTTTCTTATCTTTAACTTTTCCTTTCTTGCCTACGGTCTCAAAACTCAAATGGCCTGTGCTTGGCTCACGTCCGACCCTCTCTGCCTCTTCGATAAGTGGAGGACCCGAGAGTGTTTGGAGAACATACTGATGAAAGACAGAATCTTGAATCCTATCGAAAAAGTTAACAACATTGAAATTGGCAGCCAAGATTTTCAACAAGAGTGTCTTCACCAGCCAAAGAAATGATCCCGTAAGAAGGGATATAAGAGTCCTGGTTATATAGTTGAGGATCTTTGTGGCTGCACGGGATCGTTGCACGTCGTGGTTGAACAACAATATCCAAGCAACAAGAATCAAGCTGAGCCATATGAAGACTTGGACACTCTTCTTCAAGCCGTGCACAAAGTAGAGCACTTTTCTCCTCAAGAGAAAATTGGTTTCAATGAGGAACACAATCAAACGCATGAACCAG
Source organism: Aurinia saxatilis (assembly GCA_900406295.1). Taxonomy (NCBI): domain Eukaryota; kingdom Viridiplantae; phylum Streptophyta; class Magnoliopsida; order Brassicales; family Brassicaceae; genus Aurinia; species Aurinia saxatilis. The sequence goes on from OVAP01007038.1 coordinate 8,269, forward strand.
TTCGTCACCAACATCCCGCTGAATATAACCATCACAAGCACACACCATTTCCATACTTCTAGCCCCCACAAGTAATGTTTTTTCAAGACATCAATTGTTAAACTCGAAATCAAAGCGCTCAAAACCACCACAAAGAAAGCTGACTCAACCAAAGCCAATGTACTTATCTTACGGCGCTTATCTTTGTCCAGCTTAACCTTCTTGTAAATCTCCTCATCTTCATCTTTCTCAACCACAGCCGCTTTACTCGGAGTTAGAGGTGCAGTTGAACCGACACTCCTGTTCGATTTGTTATTCGGGGAAGCTCTATTAAAAGAAAAACCAGTACCAAGCTGCTCCTTGACTTCCTCCTCTAGAATAGCAACGTCTACAGCACCAGATGGATCCACAAACCGGGACTTGGGTTTCGAGTAAACAGACCTCGCAAAGGATTTCCTCTGAGTTAGACCCTCATTGTTAGCACCTGGAGGTCTAGGAGGCTTGTTAGGACTACCACTAAACTTAGAGATTTCAGGGGAAGAGCTTTTACTGATGGGCACTGCTTTCTCAGACTCTGGTGAATGCTTTGAAGAGACATTGATTACAACATCTCCACCTCCATTGCTATTTCTTTTCTCTGCCATTCCAGTGCTATTAGCATCCATTTAACCACAATGTCTCTGAAAAGTTCCACACAAAACAAGATTAAGAACACAAAGACTGATAAAGCACCAATTTTTTTTTAACTTCCATCAAGATACTAAGACCATACAAAGGGTTTAGGAATCTCAAGAACTTGTTCTTAGTTTATGAAGGATAAATGTGGACTTTAACCCCCTAAATTCTTTAAGCAGAGATTCTTTAACAGAGTCAATGGGTTTACACAAGAAGAATATTCAGAAATCCACCATTTATCTCTACTAAATCTGAAAGAAAGATTTAAGCTTTCCTAAAATAAATAAAAAATCGGAGCTTCACCAGAACCCCGTAATTAAAGTTACAGCCAAGAGAGATGGAAAACGAGTTTACCAGTAATGGTGAGATAGATATCTACCAGCTCATTCTTCAAGAAGAGAGATAAAGAAAAAAAAAACAGAGATCTTAGGAAACAAGACAGTAGAGACCAGGACCAAAACTTATAAGGAAAAATAGTTAAACTCAAACTTTAGTAAAGAAGAAAGTTGATAATGACTTTGATTGCATTTGAATATGAAAGCAAAGTAGTAGCAGCTGAAAAGTAGAGGCGGTGGAAAAATCTTGAAGTTGCGTTTGTCTGGGAAAAAGCTTAAACCCAGAAACCAACAAATAAGAAAAAGCTATATAAATAGAAGACAAAACATGGAAAGATAAAAAGTATTGAGAAAGAAGATCTTACATGAACACAACACTGAGACGAGGGTCCAAAGAGTGATTAATAGATGACAAGACTTTTCAAAACCAAATAAATAATTGAAAGTTGTAGTTAACATAATTACTAATGGTCAGATTGTGACTTTTAAAAAATTCTTAAAACCTAAAATTATTGCTAAACCTCCAAAGTTTTTGTTGTCAATAGAGAAATTAATGATTTTAAATTAGTTAGTTGGGTATAAATGTATTGGGGGGAAAGTGTTTCACACAAAACGTGGTCCTAATTCTACTTGCTTTATAAAATATGTTTATTATTAACTTCTCTGTTACTATCTGACAAAAGAAAAACACTCTTCTGTCCTAAAATGTCAGAACTAATTAATGTGTTTGTTAAAATTGCACGTACACCAAAAATTTCAAAAGAAATTAGATTCCAAATGTACACATTAGTACAAAAAATCTGCTCTGTCCTAGAATCTACTAATAAATTTATGTTCAGTGTGCTGTCAAATTAAAATTTGTACGTACACCCAAACTTTTCAAATTTCTAATTACACCGAATTTCATAAAGTCAGATACTACTAAATGAAAACGCAAATAGACTAAAATGCCGACATGAAATTAAAGAAAAAACCTAAAACTTATATAAAAAAGGAATTATGTGGTTTTAGTTTAGCATCAGTTTGATTTTGAATTGATTCCCTTTCTTCGGTTTGTTAGTAAGTCTTCTGTACTTATTTTGGATTGCTGACAATGGACTCCGAAGCATCACCATTTGGTGACCACTGGACTATAGTGTATTTTTTTCTGGTGGGAAAAAAAACAAAGAACACCGAAGTGCGCAACACAGAGAAAAATTACACACCGTTATCTGTTCTCCATAGTGTGAGTAGTGAGTAGTGAGTAGTGACCATACATACCATTATCTGTCTCCATCAAGATGTCGTTGGCTAAAGAGCTTGCTTTTAATCATTTCAGTTAAATAATGCATGAGCATGATTCGCATGTCTACTAATACTATACAAACTAACTGGTGATTGGTCAGTTATCTCTTTGTGGATATTTTGTAAATCTACTATATATTATATATAAAAGGAGCGGTTATTGCTTCTGAGAGTGTACACATAGGACAAAATAATTGACCAGTTAAAATGTGCCATGTCGACAGATTATAAATAAAACGAGCATGTCATGTTTGCTTTATAATGAATCGATATAAACAAAAAGAATTAAAGAACTAGATTCATGGGCTCAATTTACAAAAGCCTAATTTTGATGAGGCTAACATGCGTGTACCCTTCCATCTCTTTCGCATCATCAAGTAACGTTTACATATTAATTTCTACTAAATCTAATTACATTAAAAACATTGATGCACCAATTCAATAACACCTTCTATCTTTATATACACTTTAGGATCAAAACCTCTTTTGACCTCCCGTTATAGACTTTTAGTCATCCTTGCTCCTTTGCCTCTCATGTTTCATATCCTCTGTGGGGGTCGGATTCCACCCCGTCAAGGTTTACACTTAGAAATAATCTC
>OVAP01007039.1:0-10938 GCA_900406295.1 Aurinia saxatilis
TGATTTATTAGTAGCATCTTCGGTCAATTAGTGAACGGGGGTGTTACACGCAACCACCTATTCTTTGAGTGCTCCTTCTCGACTAATGTGTGGTCTGTCTTGGCCCATGGTCTTTTTTCTTCTTTGCTTCTCCATTAAATGAGACGCGATTGTGGATAATATTGATGAGGATCCACCTGACATTTTGCAAGGCTTCCTTTGTACATACGTCTTCCAAACCGCTGTTTATCTTCTTTGGTGGGAACGAAACCATTGAAGACATGGAGCGTGGCTACCACGGAATTGTCTCTCATAGACATGATTGATAAGGTAGTAAGAAATCGCTTGAGCTCCATTCGCTTGCAAGGTAATAATAGCTACGAGGACGGCATGGCAATTTGGTTTCGCTTGCGATAACCTCACTTGGCACACACCCCTCCTTCAAATTTCTCGCAAACCATTTTTCGTTATGATTGAAATGAAGTTGTAAAACGATATATATATATATATTTTTTTAATATAATTTAACATTCTTTAAAAAAAAGAAAAAAGAAAGAGGAAATTTCATCCCATATTGATTACTTTCTATTAATTTTACATTCTTACTGTCACTTTCCTTTTTGAGTAAGGCAATATATTCCATAGTTTAAAGTCGGCTATTCTCCTTTTCATCGATCTTGTATATATAAGTTGATTTTGAGAGTGAAAGAAACACAATAACTTAGCAAAAACCCAAGAGATCGATAGCCATGGGAAAGGAAGAGCTTGATAAACTGAATCACCTCTCTCTTGTCTCCAATATCTGTAACGAATTGGAAACGTATCTTGGACTAGACTTTGCCAAAAAAGTTTAGGCCGAGTTCATCATCGATCTTGGCCGTAGTTCTGAGACTGTCCATGATTTTAATAAGAAACTCAAGGAGGAAGGAATAGAGACGATGACGGATTATTTCGTCCGCTCGCTGTTGAGTGTAATCCACAGTATTTATCCTCAGAAACTCGACAAAGAAGTTAACGTCAAAGCAAAGTTTAATCCTTCTAAGAGAGACATATTTGCTTCCTCTGAAGAATGATGATTCATCCAAGAGTAATCCGTTGTATCGAACAACGAACAATGAATATTCGGAGAAGGGGTGCTTTTTAAGGGAAAGGTTTTGAAGAAGAAGTTGATATTGAGATGAACGAAGACAAACCTGCTTTTTACAAGATTTTCAAACAAGATTTTCTGTTGACATGTCTCCGGTTAAGATCATCAAGAATCCAGAAGGTTCTCTGAGTCGTGCCGCTGCACTTCAGTCTACACTTACCAAGGAGAGGAGAGAAATGAGGGAGCATCAGCAAAGAACAATGCTCGACTCTATCCCAAAGGATCTGAATCGTCCTTGGGAAGATCCTATGTGTAACACCCGTTCCCACTCACTTTAAGCCCTAAGTCTCGCGCCCTAACTTGACCCACATGCAAACCTGCACAACACTAAAAGGGGGAAAAAGAGGGGTGAGTAATGAATTACTCATTGAGGAAAATCATGTTTTACCCAAACTGATTCCCAACACTACTACACAACCTGCAACTGCAATACCAAATCCAGAACAACACAACACTAGCATACATAATACTCATAAACAAATCCAGAACATATAACATATCACAACACATCATAACATATCATAAACACATCATATAACATTCCATGACACTATCCTTGGCTGGCCAGGCACCTCGAAAGGTCTTCTGCCACCTTCTGACTCGTCAGCCGGTTAACGGGCTTCACCGCGATCGCCATGTCTAACGGTCTCAGTCCGACATCACCCAACATCAACAACCACATAACATAGCAAAGTATATCTTACACATAACCATATCTCAATCATTCTCATCAACCAAGCATCAAACAATCATCCTAGACCTAGCATTAACGAGTACAAACCGAATAGAAGTATTAAGAATCCCGGTAAAATCTTTTCCTCACCTTAGCCTATTAAAGTGGTCTCAAACGCTAACTCTAGACACTGTTACAACAATCTGCGATTGGAAATTCTATAAATTAATACTAAGAATTCGGATGTCTTCCTGCACAAGTCAGGGTTTCTGATTTCTGGGTTTCAGACAAAACAGTGTGTTTCGTGGCCAAGCAGAAACGGATATAACTTACATAATGTACCTCAATCCGAAACGTTAAGGCCTGTTATGGGTTCCTGGATGTATGACCTTTGAATGGATATCAAAATCGTCAACTAAATCCTTCTGTACAGTAAGATAATCGCCTCACAAAAGTGCTCCTCGAAACTGGGTAAAAGTGCAAAACAGAGACCAAGTCTGGTTTTCAGGAACAGTGATTTCCTATCAACTTTGGACACAAATTTTGGTTCAGGTTTACCTTTGATTCAGGATTGGGAAGTTGATACAAAATTTATGTAGTGAGGGCTATCCAGTGATACCCAGAACGTCTCCTAATTCCTTTGGATCTGATTGCAACCGTTCCCTAAATACTACACTTTAAAACTGTAAACATAACCAGATCTGAGGCTAAGTATTGTTACAGAAAACTGTAACTTCTTGCAAACTTTGAAAGAGGTTTTCGGATTGAGTTTATCTCGGAATCAGGATCCGAAAGATGTGTTGGAAACTACATAACAAGATCTATCCAGATCTATAAATTTCGTCAAATAACTCTTTTCCTCCTGGAAAAAATTCGTTGCCCAATACACCCACCCTGGACTATTGTTCTTCCCTCTCTCTCCTTTGGTTTTCTCCTTTCTTTCTTCAAAGTCTCTGTATTTCTCTCCTTCCTCATTTCTTATTCTTGTTAGCTTTGTTACGTAAGTTTAAATGACTAGGGTTCAGATTTGGGATTTTTATATCTAGGGTAATTTGTTAATGGGTCTTAAACGAGTTGGGCTTTTCACAGAATCGGGCCGTGACACTATGCCTGACGCTGGTGAAAGACATTTTGCTCATGAGCTTAGGGGTGTTGGTTTGTCAGCTTATGACATGCCTGAATGGAAGAAAGATGCTTTAGGGAAAACTCCGAGTCTTGGACAAAGATCGAAGAATTCTTCTATCAAGGTGCAAAGGAGCTGGTACAAGCTGTGAATGACAATCAAGTTTTGGTTGTCATCGGTGAGACTGGTTCTGGGAAGACAACACAAGTTACTCAGTATCTTGCTGAAGCAGGTTACACAACAAAAGGAAAGATTGGATGTACACAGCCTCGTAGAGTCGCTGCTACGTCTGTTGCTAAAAGAGTAGCGGAGGAGATTGGTTGCCGTTTAGGAGACGAAGTAGGTTACGCGATTCGGTTTGAGGATTGTACTGGAACAGATACAGTGATCAAGTATATGACTGATGGTATGCTTCTTAGAGAGATTCTTATTGATGAGAATCTCTATCAATACTCTGTGATCATGCTTGATGAAGCTCACGAGCGGACAATTCACACCGATGTTCTGTTTGGTCTTTTGAAAAAGCTCTTGGACCGTAGGGGTGATCTTAGTCTTATAGTCACATCTGCTACATTGGATGCAGAGAAATTCTGAGTATTTTTCCAACTGCAAGATTTTCACAATTCCTGGAAGAAACTTCCCTGTTGAGATATTGTATACTAAACAGCCAGAAGTTGATCACTTAGATGCAGCTATAATCACAGTTCTTCAGATTCACTTGACTGAACCCGAAGGTGACATTCTCCCCTTTTTGACAGGACATGAAGAAATCGATTATGCGTGCCAGACTTTGTACGAGAGAATGAACATTCTAGGTAAAAAACGTACCAGAACTCATCATACTCCCGGTTTACGGTGCACTTCCAAGCGAAATGCAGTCTCGGATATTTGATCTTGCGCCTCCTGGTAAAAGAAAAGTGGTTGTAGCTACAAATATTGCAGAAGCTTCTTTGACAATTGATGGGATATATTATGTTGTTGATCCCGGTTTTGCAAAGCAGAACGTTTATAATCCAAAACAAGGGATAGAATCTCTAGTTGTAACTCCGATTTCACAGGCATCGGCGAAGCAGAGAGCTGGACGTGTTGGGCGTACTGGCCCTGGAAAATGCTACTGTCTCTACACAGAGAACACATACCATACTGAGATGGTTCCAACATCAGTCCCTGAGATCCAGAGGATCAATCTTGGAATGATAACTTTGACAATGAAAGCAATGGGGATTAATGACTTGTTATCCTTTGACTTCATGGATCCACCACAACCACAAGCATTGATCTCTGCCATGGAACATTTGTATAGCTTGGGAGCTCTAGATGAGGAAGGATTGTTGACCAAGTTAGGTAAGAAAATGGCAGAGTTTCCTCTGGAGCCACCTCTCTCCAAAATGTTACTAGCCAGTGTGAATCTCGGGTGTAACGATGAGATTTTGACAGTGATTGCGATGATCCAGACGGGCAACATATTTTATAGGCCGAGGGAGAAGCAAGCTCAAGCAGACCAGAAAAGTGCAAAGTTTGTAAAGCCAGAAGGTGATCACTTGACATTGTTAGTTGTATATGAAGCTTGGAAGGCAAACAACTTCTTGACTCCATGGTGATCCAACTAAGATGAGCAAGAGGAAGCGCCAAGAACGCATTGAGCCTTTGTATGACCGTTACAACGAGCCTGGATCATGGCGTCTCAACAAAAGGCGTGCGTGAGAGACTTATTCCTGCTTTCATCACGCCATCTTTAAATGTAATACTGTTTTTGTTTTTCTTATGTAGTAAAAGCAAATCTATTCTTGACTTGTATGAAAATATTTGATGATAATTCATCTTTCCTTGTGCTCCAATACTTATAAGGTGTAACTTCTAGTATGTTGTATTCGAACAACTGAGTTACATAAACAACTATGAATCACTTGGCAGCTATGAATTAATGAATACAGTGAACCATTTAGTACTTGTTCCACATATTTAGGTATTGACCAACATTGTTTCATATCATATATTTACAAGTTAACGTTATGATTACATTATGGAGCAACCTTCGGGGTTTTCGTCGCTGAACATTCCAGGTGCGGCGTTCATGTCTGGCTGCGAGTAAGGTACGGAATAGTTGCATCCCGAACTTGGATAACTCTCACTCCCGTAACTGTATCCTGAACCTGGATAACTCTGAGCTCCTTCCATTGAATAACTCTGGCCGTACATGTCTCCTTCTTGCCAATACATCGGAGCCGTTGAATAAGATGCGTACCCATAATGATCCATCTTATTCACCATCGCCACCGGTGCTCCTCCGCCTCCACCGCCACCTTCTTTTTTCTCACCGCCGTCTCCACTTTCTTTCTTCTTCTCTCCGCCGTCTCCGCCCTCTTTTTTCTTTTCACCACCATCTCCTCCTTCTTTCTTCTTCTCTCCACCTTCTTTCTTTGCTTCGGGTGCTCCGGCGGCCGGAGTATCTTTCTTTGCGGCGGCTCCGTCGTCTTTTTTGGCGGGAGCGGGAAGAAGAGGCTCGACGGTGCGTTTGAGTTTCTTAGTGAGGAGAGGCACGAGTTCTTTAACGTCCATTGTACCCTTCACCGTCACTATATCTTTGGGCGCGTCAACAGCCACCGTTTTAACCCCTGTTTTTTTTTAAATTAATACTAAATTCATTAGCACTAAATTTAATTACATTTGTGTTTTCAAAAGTTTAGTAACTTTATTAGTTTTATAACAATCTTACCTTTGATTCTCAATATTGTTTTCTTGATTTTGTGGATACATCCCTTACAGTGTAGATTCATCTTTAAAGCCACCAAGTTCTGTCCAAAATAAATTAGAAGCCAAATCAATAATTCACTCATTGAGACAATTAAGTGTGGTGCTGCCTAATCTCTTTTTCCATTGACTACAAATTATTGACAAGTTACTAACGTACGCCGCCAAAACAAGTGTACAATAGTTAGGTGTATATACCTCTTTCGGAGCTGCCGGAGGAGGAGGAGGAGGAGGAGGAACCTTCGCCGCCGCCGGAGCCGCTTTGTCTCCACCTTCGGCTTTCTTTTCCCCAGCGGCTGCCACGACCGGCGGTGGGTAAGCAAGTACCACCTTTCTCTTGGTTTTCTCCTCTAGCTTCTCCCGGAGTTTAACCGGATCAATCTTGCCGACCACCGTGAGCTTATTCCCACCCATATCCACCTTTACATCTTTCACTCCATCGAAGTGCTTCACCGTTCGCTTCATCTTCTTCACGCATCCTTCGCAGTGCATGTCCACTTTGTAAACAAAGCTGGAGGGGACTCCAGTGGCTACCTTCTTCTCTTGTTCAACTTTGACACCTTCTTGTACTTTCTATATATACATACACACAATTAATATACATTACGAAATATTCGGATAATAAAACGTTCGAAAATATACAAACAAACAATAGAAAGTCACTAACCTCTCCCATTTTCGGTTGAAAATGAAACTTGATATCTATTTTGTTGTTCTAAATTGAAGGGATGAAGAAATGTTTGAACGAGAAGAAGTGGAGGAAACGTGTGTATTTTTATAGAGAAGAGAGGAATTGGTATATATATATATATGGTTTTATGTTACATAAATGTTATGATTAGTATAATAATGTATGTATTTGCTGGGTGTTGAGGTCAGCGAGAGTGGGCGTTTGACACAACTGGTGGTACGAGTCCTACACGAAGGTACCAAGTTTCTGAAGAAACATTAAATAATCGTGTATAACATGGTTTTATTTATTTATTGTTTTCTTTCTCATTGTTCAGCTTTGACTTCTTGGAGACTGGAGTCAACTAAAAATACGTTCGACCAATACTCACAAATACACGTTCCTATCTATCTAATAATAATAAGAAACAAAATTCAGTTACAATATAGCTTTGAGAGGACCTAATCTTTTTAGTTTCAACGAAACTACTCTAATGAGTTGTAAGTTGCAAAACCTCAACCATTTTCGTTTCAATCGTTTGTATAATCGTATGTTTTTACTTTTTTTTTCCGGTTCATCTGCAATTTATGAGTTTTTTATTTGTGTAACATATTTACAGTTAACATCATGTGTAACTCACTTTTAATGAATCAACTATATATAAAGTGTAGCTTAGTTTAATCAATCGTGTCTTATCATATTTTTCTCTTTAATTTTATGGTCTTCTGAATTGGCCAGCTTGTTCACTGAAACCACTACTTTTAGCTTGTTTTCGTAAAATTTGTTACGTACGTGACTACGTCATTCGGTTAACACTATTTGTCGATGGGTACTTAAAGCAACTCAAGAAGTCATATAACCTAGCTATTATACATGTCATACTACTTGCCCTTATCTCTAGGATGTCCAGGCAGGGGTTCCTGTAAGAAATCAAATTACTAGAATATGAGCAAACTAATATTTATAAAATAAAATACATAAATAAATCGATAATATAAAACATACCGATATATAAATAAATCGATAATATAAAACATACCTATACAAAAATTAGGAAGAAGAACGGATTTGTAGAGACAAAATATAATTTGTAGAGGCAAGATAAAAGATTAAATAATCTTTTAATTCATGATTCAGCCAAATTCTGAAACCAAAACCTGAAGTTTAGTATGGTATCTCCTTTCTCTAATACATCAAGTTCTCCATCGGAAATCTCAACAAAAAAGTCTTAAACCATTTTGTTAAAAACGAGTTTCAAAAATTTTAAGCGGATAAAGCATGGTGGAAGAGTGAACTTAATTAACTGCCATCATAATGATTTAAAATTTTCGATCAACCATTAGACTTGTTGACTGAACCAAATTTGCGTTTTTTTTTTAATTATATCACTTTTGAATGTTCTATTTTTGAAAGAATTGTCTAAGAGATGAGAGGGATAAAGATGATTTCTTCTCTTTTAAAGAAATGGTATTGGATAGAATTATTGATTCTGCAAATTGCACAGTCTTGTCTTTATTCTAAGTGAAGTTGATGGAGTTCATCTTCTTTTTCTGTTTTTTTTTCCGCTAAATGATACTTTTTTTATTCATTAAGACTTGGATACAAAAGAGCGGCGATCAAAGAGGGTCCCCGAGGCGGTGCCACGGACTATAGCAAGTCCCGGAGTATACAAAGTGATACAAGTTACAAGGATTAACACATCTAACCCAAAAATATACGATCCAAGGAGCCAGCGGAAAATCTAAATCAATCAAGATTAGTGAAACTAGAGGACCAAAGGTAGCAAAGATGGTACAAAACCATCATAAGTCTACCACACCAACGGCAGTAGATAAACAAACCCACATCGTCAAGCTGAAGGGAAGAACCGGGAGAGGCTAGGATGAACAAACCACCGGGTATCTTGAAGTCCAACACGGCCACAACCCTCTTTTTACTGCTCGATCTAAACAAAATCGAGCCACTGAGGAGCACCCAAATATTGAACCTTTATTGAAGACAAGACAAACCGACGACAGCGAGAAACATGAGGCCAACTCCAAAAAGCTTGATCAAAGAGCCGACACTGTAGAACACCAATAGAGACAACTTGATTCTTCGAAAAGCAAACAAAGCACGGATAGATGAGATCCCAAACGCGATATTAGATCAATTTCAAACAAAGGAGATACAAGTCGGTGATGGTCACCGGTTTTCAATGAAAACTTAGCAATCATCAAGAAAACGAGAAATCGGGAAGAGGATCAAGCTGAAACAGGGATCTGAAACAGATCAAACCAGATCTAGCAATTCCAGCCCCACCGACTCACTCAACCGAAGCTCGGTAGATCTGAGTTTTACTTTGTTAGAGAGGGATGAGAGCAAGCGGTAGAGAGAGAAGTAAAAAATTTGGTCTATGATCATCTTCTTTTTCTGTTTATCATTAGTTTGTAAACTTTAAACAGCCATACATATAATAAAAAGTTTGATGTATTATTATAAAAACCAGTAGAATTTGTTTTGTAAAAATTTATAACAATTTTCTTTAAAAATAAAAAAAATTACAGCCACTACAAGAAATTTGGGCATTGATAACTGTTGGGTGAAATTATTTCACCTCTAGAAACCACTATGAAATTTACATCGACCAGTGCCAAATAATGGCAAATTAAGTCACTGACCGTCATGCCATTATGGAAAGTTATTCTAGAAAGACACATGCCAGTCACTTCAAATCTTAAGGGAAACATAGGTTATGGTTGTGGAGACTTCGGACTCTTTGGACACATCATCACAATCGACATTTAAGAGGTGGTTCTTAGCGACACGTCAGTGGAACCGACCTAATTTTAGAAGAATTAGGGTTCGGATAAGCTATATAAATATGGACACTACGATCCATAGAGGGGAGGGGAAAAATACACAAAACCCTAACAGACTCATCCTCGCCGCCTTCAAAGAGGCGACTGCACATGAAAACCCTCGCCGCCTTCAAAGAGCGACCATAACTCAAATCCTTCAAGACCCTTCACGAGAGGATACACTTGCCAAGGTAGCTCCTAGCAACCACAGCTCAAAGCCTTCAAGATCCTTCACGAGAGGATACGCTTGGCAAGGCAGCTCCCAACGACCACAACTTAAAGCTTTCAAGATCCTTCACGAGAGGATACGCTTGCCAAGGCAGCTCCCATTGACCACAACTCAAAGCCTTCAAGATCCTTCACAAGAGGATACGCTTGCCAAGGCAGCTCCCAGCGACCACCACTCAAAGTCTTCAAGATCCTTCACGAGAGGATACGCTTGCCAAGGCAGCTCCCAACGACCACCGCTCCAAAGCCTTCAAGATCCTTCACGAGAGGATACGCTTGCCAAGGCAGCTCCCAACGACCACAACTCAAAGCCTTCAAGATCCTTCACAAGAGGATACGCTTGCCAAGGCAGCTCCCAGCGACCACCACTCAAAGTCTTCAAGATCCTTCACGAGAGGATACGCTTGCCAAGGCAGCTCCCAACGACCACCGCTCCAAAGCCTTCAAGATCCTTCACGAGAGGATACGCTTGCCAAGGCAGCTCCCAACGACCATCGCTCCAAACTTTCTAAATCCCTCACGAGTGGATCATCGCTTAGATTCAATTAACTGTAACGCAAGCCACTGTCTTTATCAAAATTTCATTGATTAATAAAGATACGATTTCTCACACCGTTCCGTAGTACTGTCCATATACGAACCGGTTAAATTATTATCAAACAATAACACTTTAGGATAGCTCAGTTTTCGTAACTGCTATCAAAGATAGGTTGGTGGGTTGAAGTTGTATATGATAGCATTTAAAATAGAGAAATTACCAGTATACTAGAATAACACCAATGTTTTGCCAAAAGACATAATACCCCTTTTTGAATCTAATAATTAGAAATGTGTCATTTTGACTAGTTTTTGCCATATAAACTATATATATATATATATATATATATATTATTTAAATTTTAATTAGTGTTAAATTATTTATATTATTTAAACATCAAAATTATTAACTCCAAAAGTATATCGTAAATTTACTTTTATGAATCTAATAATCACAAATGTATCATTTTGATTAGTTTTTGCCATCTAAAAGAATATATCTAATTTAAATTTAAATTATTGTTAGATTATTTAAATTAACAAAATTATTTAAATATCAAAATTATTAACTCCAAAACATTCCCTCATCTTTGTCATCGTTGAAAATATCTTCTCTTTCACATTTTATCGATCTTCCACCACCAAAAACATTCACTCCTTTGACTAACCTCTTTCTCGTTAAATTCCACACAAAGACGAATCGGATCTGATTTCCATTAGAGGATGAACTCATGAGATTGTCTAGAGTTTTCAACAAAGACTGGAGGTATATCTCTTGGTAGCTTCACCATCCTCTACTTAGGGAACATGTAAGTCAATAAAACTTCATACCGTTTCTTCTCCATCTTATAATCTTCGTGGACGATCCTTAGTATATTATCAAACCTAGTTGTATCATTCACCATGAGAATCTTACAACCTTTTTCGGATCAGCCACAAATAACCATCTATTCTTCTCGAATATCCATGAACCACATACAAGAACAACTT
>OVAP01007040.1:0-11139 GCA_900406295.1 Aurinia saxatilis
GTTTGGAATAGCTTGCCTTTCAAGCTATGTTCAAGCTTAAGCCAACAGAGATGGCTGGTAGTTAGCAGAACGACGATGAGTGACTGGTGATTCATCACCTGGTAAAGTTTTGGCAAATGTGATACATGACGGAGGACGTTCAATAGTCTTCACAGGGGCATTACTGTGAATAAATGGTGAACCCCACTGTAGTAGACTGGCCATTGAATAGAAGTATTACACTAGTTACCTGATCGTGGACAAACCATTTATATTTGTGTATGTACTGTACATAACCTTTTATTTTTTTATTATAGTATATGTGTTACTTTTAGTGTCCACGTTTTGGTCGGGAAAACACGTTTTTTAGTGGTTTAGTATCTTTTTTGTGTTTACATATGATTATAGAGAAAGTAATGATAGAGAGGAAAGTTGAAACAGCTTATACAAAACAAAACAAAACTAGAGTTACAAACTTGAGGTAGGTCTATCATGGTCAAATTCCTTGATGACCCACAAGGGAGGTCTTGTAGCCAAATAAGAATGGATTTTATTTTAACTTACAAGGGATTTGACCGTGATAGAAGCTCCTCTATTGGAGGAAGGTTTTTCCACTTCAAGCTGCCATGATGAGAATGTAGATATGAGCTGCTTGTGACAAAAATCTTGGCCATGTTGAAGGTTTCAAAGTAGCAAGAAGTAGATCTTCAATCTCAGAACCAAGGATAAGTTTTTGAACATGGAGGTCATGCATAGCTTTGAGAGCCCAAATAATTGCTTTGAGATTCACTTCCAGTGAGTAGTGTAGAAGGTACAAACACTGAGGTGGAGGACAGTACCTTGTGAATTCCTCAGAATCCAAACTGCACCAGTAATAGAAGAATTCTTAGAGAAGTAAACTCCAAGATTGCACTTTAGCCAACATGGAGCTGGTGGTTTCCATATGTTTCTTCCTCTGAGTAGGGGTGTATCTTGTAAAGGCAAGGAATTTTTTATATCTTGAGCTAGGTGTCAGCTGAGACAATCTTCCCTTAGTTTAGTTAACGTTCCAGATGCAGCAAAACTTCTACCTTCTATGGTCAACAGATTCCTATTTTTCCAGATTATCCATAAAATCCATGGAAAACCTCTCCTGGTTTCAATGAAAATCTGATCTGAATTACTTGAAACGAAAAGATAATGGAAGTTGGAGAAGATGGACACCTGATCAAATCCTTGTTGAGGAAATGGGTAATCTGACATAGCCCAAATGTGTCTAGCTGTTGGACATGTAAAAAGCACATGATTACCATCTTCTTCCTCTACACCACATGCCTGGCATCTATTGTCAATACGGATACCTCTTTTTCTAAGTTTAAAGGAAACTGGAAGAATACCTGACAGAGGTCTCCATAAGAAGTGTTTAAGCTTGCTTGGAATTTTGAGAGTCCATACATGCTTCTTGAGACTGTTTGTGGATGGCTGCATTGAAGCTTCTGTAATGGGTACTTTATTAACTTCATCATTTTGCATCTTGAAACCCGTCCTCACAGAGTATGCACCTGACCTGGTATGATTCCAAATCCAGAAGTCTTCAATATGAGGGACTGGCTTGATTTTGTTGATAAGTCGAATATCAGCTTCGAATAATAAAGCATCAAGTTTAGCTTCATCCCACGCAGCAGAATCTGGGTTTAGCAAATCGGAAACTCTTAAGTCAATATTAACCAAGGGATGTTTCATCAAAGGAGGCCTAGTAGTGCCATTATCACATAACCAGTTGTCAGTTTAAACAAGCATAGATTTCCCATTACCCACTTGTTTGCTTAGGCCCCTGACCAAAAGTTCTTTGCCATACTTTATACTGCACCAACCATAAGAAGCACTTGAACCCAAGAATGAATCCATAAACTCTTTTGTGGGGTAATATTTACTCTTAAAAAACATGGCGAAGAGAGAATTTGGCTCTTGAATCAGTCTCCATGCTTGTTTGGCGAGGAGAGACTGATTGAAAATTTGGATATCTCTGAAGCCTAAGCGCCCCCCCCCCCCCCCCCCCCCCCCCNCCCCCCGAGTGCTTTATCCAAACATAGTTTGCTCCAGCTCATCCAGTGGATTGATTTCTTATCCTCTATAGACTGCCAAATGAATGAGGCCAAGGCACTGGAGAAGTTGTCTTGGGCAGCTGAAAGCTCATCATGGCGTATATAGGCATAGCCAGGCCAATTGATTTTACCAATACTTCCTTTCCAGCTGGAGATAACAGTTTTGTAAACCATCCAGAAACTCTATTCTTCAAGTTATCTTTAAGATAGGACAGTAGTTTTGCAGCCCCGGATATATGCAAGATTTTCTTAATTTGCGCAGCTTCTGTAGGGCAGACATGCTTCCCAAAAGTGATGGCTGATTTAGTAATGCTGATCTTTTGGCCTGATAGTTCCTCATACTGCTTTAAAACCGTATTTAGAGATTGAGCTTGAATTTGAGTTGCCTGGCAAATCAAAAGGGTGTCATCAGCAAAGAGCATGTGATGTACTGCAGGGCCTTGATCGTGAAAAGAGATGTCTGATAACCTCCTAAGAGATTCTTGTCTGGAAATGAGGTGCGCTAGAGCTTCTGTACAAAGAACAAACAAAAAAAGGAGAGAGGGGATCACCCTGTCTCAACCCTTTCTCAGGATTAATCATACCAAAAGGTTGTCCATTAATAAGGACAGAATATTTTACATTAGAAATACAGTAGTATATCTAATTTATCCATATAGGGTGGAAACCAAGAGCAAATAAAATTGTTTTAAGGAAATCCCACTCAATTCTGTCAAAAGCTTTAGACATGTCAATCTTTACAGCCATATAATTATAAGAAATAGTAGGATGAGTATTTAAACGATGTATGATCTCATGTGCAATCAAAATATTATCAGAGATCTATCAAAAATAAAAGCTGATTGAGTAGGACTTATTATATTAGGCAAAAAGGGTTGGAGTCTGGATACCATAATTTTATAAATAACCTTATATAAGACTATACAGAGACTGATAAGGCGGACGTCCTCCATTCTGTCTTCATTTGGCTTCTGAGGTATTAAGCAGATTTGAGTGTAATTCCATTCTCTAGAAAAGGTGCCAGATTGGAAGAAACTTTGTACCTCTTTAGTCAGTTGGTCTCCAACAATATCCCAAGAGGAAGGCACCTGTCATGTCATCACATCCAGGAGCATTGGAGCTTTTGACTGAGAAGACTGTTTTTTTTTATTTCTGTTGTGGAAACAGGAGCAATGAGGGACTTATTCATGTCATCCGTGACTTTGAGAGGGAAGTCAATGAAGAAATCAGTAAGAGCATCTCCAATGGTTTGCACTATTTTAAGTACTAAAATAGTGTTGCATTAAAATAGTGTTGAGTTTTACTCCAACCCATTGCACTATTTCTTACACCAAAAAAGAATATTCTAGGTATATTCTTTTTCATTACAATTTATTCTTTTAGTAATTGTACTCATTATTTATCAAAATTATAAATTATACCCACTTATTTTCTATTTTTAATAAATTTATCTACTAGTACTTAATTTATCTAATTGATTAATATGGATTATCAATTTAAAATAACGAGAAAGTAAAAGTGTCCATATTAATAATCAATTTTGGAAAAAAAATTATAAAAAATTAAATAAAAATAATATGAAAATATTAATACATTGCAAGAAAAAGTAAATGTAATTTGTATTTTAATTCTTAATTACAATGACAAAATTAATGATATAGTAATAATTCACAAATAAAAATATTACTTAAAATTAAAACTTTAATATATAAATAAATTTTATTATTAGTTTATGTCATTATATCTTCTATTATATAAATGTTATTTGCAATATAATTTTTAGTTACTAATGAAAACATTGTTTATATAAAAATTTGAAATAGTGTGGAAGTAAGAAATATAAATATTGATTTGATTAATCATTTTAGTAAACATTTACATTTAAAATTTATTTGAATATTTAAAATAAAAGATTTTGAAACATGGAGGACCATTTTATAAATAAAAAAATTCAACACTAAAATAGTGCAACACTAAAATTTTGCACTAGATGTAATGCAAAAAAGTGGTTTGCACTATTTTAGTGTCCAATATAGTGCTGGGTTTGTAAGCATTTTGCATTAAAATAGGATTTGATGTAGGATTTAGTGTTGGGTTGGGGATGNCTGGGTTTGTAAGCATTTTGCATTAAAATAGGATTTGATGTAGGATTTAGTGTTGGGTTGGGGATGCCCTAAGGTCTCTGGTTCTCGCGGAGGTAAAAAGGGAGACGAAGTAATTGATAGCCACATCTGCTTTAGAAGCTTCAGCAAATTGGAGATTACCATGTCTGTCTTTTCATTTCTCCAAGAACACCTTAGATCTGTTGATTTTTACAGCTTCATGGAAATACCTTGTGTTTCTTTCAGCTTCATGTAGCCATTTCTCCCTGCTGTTTTGACTCCAGTACATCTCCTCCTCTCTGTAAGCTAAAGCCAGTTCTTTTTTTGCAGTGACAAGGGCAGACATATCCAGATAAGAAGTTGACTGTAGTACCTCAAGTTCTTGTTGAAGCCTCTGAATTTTCTCCAGAGAGTGACAATCATTGTTCTTTTTTAATCTGCTGATGGATTTCCTGCACACTCGCAGTCTATTGGAGATGGAAGATTGTACTCCAGTAGTATTAGTGGACCAAGCTTGCTTGACACGGTCTATTATTCCTGGCTTATGAAGAAGTCTTCTGTCAAATCTGAAAAAGCCTCTTGTAACTTGTAAATTAATCAGGAGGTTGACTAAGATTGGTCTGTGGTCAGAACCCCGCTTATCAAGAAAGATTTGGTGAGAAGATGGAAACATTCTGAACCATTCTGGATTGGCAAAACAGCGGTCGAGCTTAGATTGTATCCAGTAACCATATCTCTTTCCACTCCATGTAAAAGCATTTCTTGTGGATGGTAGCTCTTGTAGATTAGAAGTTCTGATCATATTTCCAAAATCTTGAAAAGAATCGTCATTCCTTAAAGGCCCTCCTATTCTTTCACCATAATGAAGGACATCATAAAAGTCCCCAAAAATGCACCAGTTGAGTCTTCGATTCATATCAATTCTAGTGACCTTTTCCCAAAGTATCTTTTTGTGATAAGTAGAAGGATCACCATAAATACAAGAAAGCAAAAATTTGAAGCCGCGTAATGTTATTTTACAATCGAGGATATTCTTGGTGGCAGAGAGAAAATCCACCATAACCGTCTTCTTCCGAAATAAAGCTAAACCACCACTGTAACTTATAGGGTTAATAGTGAAAACATGATCGTAGCCTAGCCACACCTAAAGGTCTACTAGCCGATTTCTTTTATGCTTAGTCTCCATCAAAAACAAAATATCAGAGAATTACTGTTTTCGCAGCTCCCTGAGTCTAGGAATTTTCCAGTTATGAGGCCACCCCAGGCCTTGACAATTCCAGGAGAGAAGGCTCATTGATGAGTGGGCAATCTCACTTTGGGGATTGCCTGATCAGTATGACTTTGGGGGGAGTCATCACCACTGTCTTCAACATGTGCCTTTCTTTTGGGATTGAGTAATTGAGTAACTTCCTGCTGGGAGGATGTTGGTAAATTGGTGCTCTTCTTCTTTCTTTTAGCTGGCCTGCGTCTTGGTGTAAGTTTTATCTTATCCTAAGACCTGCCACTGAAGCTGAAGGAAGAGGTATCATGTGAGTGATCTTGAGATTGGGCATAAACCTGAGAGGTGATCACTTTTCCAGTGGATAGAACTTTGTTGATGAAGAGTTCTTGAGAATCTGGAATCATGGACCCTGAGCAAGTTTTGATGGCATCCCCCACAAGCTTAGGGGTAGTTTGATGCCGACTGGTTGACTCTTCCTCTACCATCTTCTTTGTGTAGTCAAATACCCTGCCTTTGCCTTTATTTTCATCAGAAGAGACTGTAGGTCGTGGAATCAGACCCAAAACAGCCCTGTGTTCGATTGGATCTTTTTCCAGATCATGAATAGTCTCCTTCAACTTGGCTATTCTGGTTTCCTTGTCTTCACTGTTGGCCAGTTGAATGTACTGTCTCATGTTATCTAGAACTTCAGGTGCAATTTTAAATGTGTCAGTATGAGAATCTACGCCTATCTGATCTTCCTTTAAAACTCCAAAAAGCGGATTAGATTGATCAATTGTCATCAATTGAAGTTGTGGAGTAGATGAAGCTCCCGGTGTTTGGTCTCCCGGTGTTTGGTAGTATTTATGTTTCAAAGGTTCTTAATCTTCACACATTATCATAGTTTAGTTACATTGATTTGCCTATAGATATAGGCTATGAATGGAAGAGCGGATAAAGCAGGACGGGTCAAGCGTGTCAAGCGGACCAAGTGTGGATCAAGCATGTCAAGCGGGTAAAGCGAGTAAAATGTGAATTAATGAGTATGAATGGAAGAGTGGGAAAATGGTGGGTCAAGTGCGTGCAAAGCGGGGTTAAACAGGTTGAATAGTAGTAAATTAATATATTTATTATTGTAATAGTATTATTAACTGTTTCATATAAAATTTAATCACTTTAAAAAAATAATTAATTTTATTATTGTAATAGTATTATTAACTGTTTCATATATAATTTAATCATTTTAAAAAAAATTAATGATATATAATATTATTTTACATAATTATATATTTACTTATTATAAAATATATAAAAATAATGGTAATTGTATATTAAACTATTATATATATATATATATACAAATTAAAAATTAAAAAGTTTTGAATAAATTTCAAATAAAATTCTTTTATATTGAATAAATATATAACAATTGTTTGTATAAAATATAATCACATCAAACTAAGTAACATGTAAAAGTCATATTTTTTAGATTTTTAAAAATATAATCACATCAAACTACGTATTTCATGTAAAAAACTATATCATATTATTATTATTTAATTTTGATGTAAATTTTTATATATATATATATATATATATTTGATCCATTTCACAAATATGGTTTTAGAAGGACACAATAGCCATTTTATATGATAATACATGTATTTTTGTAATATATTTTGTAATATATATATATATATATATATATATATATATTCATTTTGTTTTGTCAACTTATGTATTTAAAATTAATTTCTCAATTTGTACTAGTTCAGATTTAGACTATTGATATATTTGGCTTATTATTAGTCATAAGTAAAATAAACAATTACAAAGATAGCACAAAGTAATTTTTATACTTTTAATAAAAAAAATTTAAAAAAATCAGTAACGTACTATACAGTGCAATAAACCATCCAAAATAAGGTAGATTTTGACACGCATGAAGATCATCTGTTTTCTTCATGCACAATTTACGATGATGGGTAAAATAATTTTTAGAGTTTTTTAATAAAAAAAAAATGCTTTCACTGTTTATATTTTATAATAATGGTGAATGGGAGTATGTAAGTGAATTGACCTGCCCCGCTCAAAATACGCACTTGGATCGCCTTACCATTCACAACCATAAAGGTTTAGCTACTGGTGTGGACCGTGTGAACTTACCTAGACATGACGGGATTCTATGTGTCCTATGTGATGGGGAGTATTTTCGTAGTTCTAGCAATAGATAGCTCCCTACCATCATTTTTTAACATGTTAAATTTATTCAACACTTGTAAATACACATCACTTTTAACACGTAATTCATCATCTTCACCATATTTGTTAAACGGTTGAATTTCCTATTTAACCCCCAATGTATATAGTTTAATTTTTATACCTTTTGATATGGGTGATATTTTATCGTTTTCCGATATGAATTTTTGGTGTTTTTAATAAAGAAACTATTTGATTTGATACATAAACCACTGGATTTCACATTTTGATGTTTGCAATGTGTTTTTGTGAAAATAATACATTTTAGGTCAAATAGTTTTAAATCTTCACCATACTTATTATACGGTTGAATTTCTTATTTACCCCCAATGTATATAGTTTTAAATCTTCATCTTCATCTTCATGTTTACTCTTACTATGTTTGAGTAGTCTCTTAGTTAGGAATAAGATTTTGCTATGAGAAATCATGGTTGGGTAGATAGGCAATAGCGTGTGTAATGATTAGTTTGTAGGCTTACTTTCATATCAGATCTTAATATAATTAGTGGAGAGACCCAATTTACTTATATATTACTAATGATTTCTTATACATATGTATTAGGGATATAATCCCTAATACATATTGTGTGAAATTGAAAATCGTACTGTCAGTGAGGGGAAGATTTATTGTCTTTTTGGGTTATAGTTATCTTATTACAATTGTGCATGGGAGTTTAAGAAATTTAAGAATATGTAAACAGAGGAGAGAAGAAGAAACGATATGGAGAATTTTCTATATGTTTCATTGAGCAAGGAGTTTGCCTCTTTATAGTACAAGAGAGACATTCATGAGCGTATCTACTTCTCAAATACAACCAATCCTAAATCTAAGTATAATACAATCAGTGATACAATCATATCAATTAGGAGCAATGGACAAGATACTAACTAATAACTAATTGACATGATATTATCTTAATGTTTCAAGATATCCCAATACCCCCCCCCCCCCTCAAGTTGGAGCATGCAAGTTTCAGATGTCCAACTTGGCAAGGAAGTCTACGAAAGCATTTATACCTAGCGGCTTCGTGAATATGTCGGCCAACTGAGAGTGAGTATTGACATGATGTGTTGCAATTGTACCGGCTTGGATCTCGTCTCGAATATAGTGACAGTCGAGTTCAATATGCTTGGTTTTCTCGTGAAAGACAGGGTTGTTGCTTATGTGTATTGCAGATTTGTTATCACAATGCATGAGCATTGGTTTGTCGTGTTTGACTCCAAGATTGTGCAACACTTGCTTCAGCCAAACCAATTCCTGTGTCAAATGTGCCACCGCTCGGTATTCAGCTTCTCTGATGACCTGTTGACTGTATTTTGTTTGCGAGTTTTCCACGAGATTGGGCTGTCTCCTAGTTGAACAAAGTAGCTAGTGACAGACCTGCGAGCAAGAGGGCAGTTGGCCTAGTCTGAATCACACCAACCTGAAATCTGGAAATCATCATCTCAGTCAAATGCCTTGTCCAGGAGTACTCTTTAGATACCGAACCACTCTAACAGCTGCATTCCAATGATCAGATCGCGGAGCTTGCATAAATTGAGCCAGAGTATGAACAACAAAGGTTAAATCTGGTCTTGTCACCGCGAGGTAAATGAGTCGACCGATAAGACGACGATATTGTTCTGGATTCGGAAGCACAAGAGACGTTGACAAAGCTAATTTATGATTATGCTCCAGCGGAAATGTAGCCCGTTCAGCACCTGATAATCCGGTATTTGTGATGATATGTAGTGTGTACTTTCGAAGTAAAATCCTGTCTCATTACGTGCCACTTCGATCCCTAAGAAATACTTGAGGGCACCCAAGTCCTTCATGTGAAAGCATGAGGACAAATATGCTTTGAAATCTGTCATCGCAGTCGGAGAATTAGACGTGATGGTAAAATCATCAACATAAACAAGAACACATAGATGAACCCCTTGTTTATCATAAGTGAACAGTGAGTAATCTGATGGAGGCTATCGAAACCCACAATTTTTCAAGGATGTGAATAATTTCTCAAACAAACATCTAGGTGCATGTTTTAATCCATAAAGAGATTTATGTAATCGACACACCTTTTAAGAGTCTCAGGCATAAAATCCGGGTGTCAACTTCATATAAACTTCTTCAGTAAGGTCCCCGTGCAAAAATGCATTGTGGACATCCATTTGTTGTCATTCCAACCTTTTCCCACTACAACTCGCAAGAACATTCGAACTGTGCCCATCTTTGCTACTGGTGCAAATGTTTTGTCACAGTCTTCTCCTTCAATATGCCTATTCCCCAAGACCACTAGACTAGCTTTATAGCGCTCTATAGCTATAGTTCCGTCAGAACGATATTTGACCTTGTACACCCACTTACATCCCAAGGCCTTCTTACCAGGAGGTAAATCTTCAATTGTCCATGTTTTATTGACATCATGAGATCCAATTTTGCCTCCCATCGCATCTCGCCTTTTTTTTTATCGCGCACAACTTGTGAATATGAAGTTGACTCGACCGTTTTAGAAATTGAAACCAAGAATGCTCGATGTTGAACCGAGAAACGCTTACAATCGATGTAATTATGGATTGGGTAAGCAGAAGAACCCTTGGAGTGCTAGAGGACACGACTGGTGACGGTGTTGGTGACAAAATTTTGCAATTTATGGGGCTTCGTCTTTGTTCGGTGGCCGCGATCGAGCTGCTCTGTCAGCGGGGGTGCAACGATCGGAGGTGCAGGAATCGTAAGTACGGGGCCCGGAGATATGGGGACCGGAGATGTGACAGTTTTAAGTCTCACGGGAGATGGTTCATCTATGATGACACGACTTGGTGTCGAGGGAGACGACGTGTTGTTGCTTAGTTGGACTATGTAGTGAGATTTGGCCCAACATCAGATACATTATTAATATATGGCCCATCATTTGTAGTTGGATTTGGTTGAGAAGCTTGGCATGTAGAATTCGTTAATGACCCATCAGAACCTCTATTTTCTTCTTCAGCTAAATACTCAACGTTTCCAGGAGATACAAACAATGCTTGATCAATTTCTTCTTCTTCTATCTTGTCGGTTGTTGTAAACATAACCTCGTTTTCACAGAATACCACATCGCGTGAGGTGAAGAAAAAATTGTCTTCTAAATCATAGAAACGCCAAGCCTTTTTGCCATGAGGATAGCTAACTAATATTGGGATATGTTGAAACATTAAGATAGTATCATGTCAATTAGTTAGTATCTTGTCCATAACTCCTAATTGATATGATTGTATCACTTATTGTATTATACTTAGAATTAAGATTGGTTGTATTAGGGAAGTAGATACGCTCACGAATGTCTCTCTTGTACTATAAAGAGGCAAAATTAGGCATGGGAGTTTAAGAAAATTAAGAATGTTTGCAGGAGGTTACAATTATATTTTCTTTACCATGTTTGTTTTTCAAAATATTTATTAAATTCATTACTCTGTAACTGTAACTATAAGGGAAAAAACCTTGAAAATACACGAACTTTATGACTTCTGCTAGAAAAATACACAAACTTTTTGC
>OVAP01007041.1:0-11139 GCA_900406295.1 Aurinia saxatilis
CGCGCGACCGCTTCTTGTCAAGCGGTGCCCTGAAGCGTACGAAATGATGATAAGTCAGATAAAATTCATACTTAAGACAGAAAATCCTCATGAAAGAAGAACGAGGTAGGGTCAAACCTGGAGGGCGTAACCCGATCAGGAATCGAGTCCTTCGCCGGAAGACTCAATACGACTTCCGATTGCATCAGCGCCTCACCGGACGCTCCCGCCGACAAAGAACGACGAGAGGAAGTCCCAGAAGACCTGCCGTCAGATCGAGGCTTAGCAACCTTAGACCCAGCAGTCTTCGGCTCAGTCGCGGCCTCCTCGGCCGTCTTCAAGCCTGCTTCTGCCTTCTCGGCAGCTCGACGCTCGGCTGATTTCTTCTCGACCGCCTTCGTCTCGTCCGCTTTCTGCTCGGCCTCTTTCTTCTCGGCCGCATCCCTCTCCGCCTTGAGCTTCATCTTCTGACGAAGCGTCCGATCTCGTCCTACCTCCTCGCGTATCTCCGCGGTGGACGCTCGCGAAGGCTCAGTGCTAGGAGACATGTCGAAACCGTCAAGAAGGGATCTGGCTCGATCGATACGCTTTCGGTCAAAGTACTTGTTCCACTTCACCCGCCGTGCTCTAAGTGCCTCAAGTACCGCAAAGAAATCTGTGGGAATCGCGGGAAACAACGCCGTCTCTGCAAAACAACAACATAAAGTTAGCGACAAAATCAAACGACAAATGAAGAGAGGCGACCAGCCTATCTACCGATTGGCTCGACAGAAGCCTCGGTAATAGGAACGAAGAAGAACCCCTTTTCCCAATCATTATCCTTGCTGGGAAAATCGGTTATGATTCGTCGGTTCGGCCGATTGGACCAATAGTATATCAGACTAGCCCTCTTCGTTTGTCGCCACACCAATAGATGGTCGAGATGACCAATCCCAACCTCGACACCCGTCTCTATACTCCTAACCAGGAGTCCAACCAGATGACGCATCCCTGGCGATGTCACTTGCGAGAAAGCAAGCTTGCGCACCGAGAGGTATCTCACCAACAAAGACGGAAGCGGGAACCAGATCGAAGAAGCTCTCGTACAACGTCATGCAACCAGGCGGAGGGTCATCTGGACTATCACCATCCGTCGGCACGATCAGCTCAATCTCGCTTGAAATCGAATGTCTGAACCTTAGCTTCCTCAACGACTCCTGGTCCGACCACGACATGCCTAGAGGGAGATCCCTCTTTCCTTTCGGCTTTGGTCTCTTCATCGCGGTTCGACGAGCTGCAATACCGATTCCCAAAAGATTCATCTCGCGATCAAGCTCCGCTTTGGCTGCGTCATAGTCCCAGTCTTCAAGTTCAATCTTGGCTGCAACAGGCTCCGCGGCCACATGAACCTCTGCTGTCAAATCTAAAACCTCAGTCGTTGAGGCACCAGAATCAGAAACCGCAAAGTCACGATGGAGCAATGATGTGACTTCGTCAGCCGCGTCCTCACCTAGTCCGTCAACCGTTGACATTCGCGCCGTGGGACTATTGCGCCTCTCGACACTCGACTCTAATAAAATGCCAGACCCGCGATCGCGAGCTGACCGGTTGTACGACTCGACTGACCCATCCGAAAACATCACGAGCTCAAAATCAGTCACACCACAAGACCGGTCCAAACGCGAGATGCGCGGGCTAGATCGGATCTGCCAAGGATTCAGCTCGGCCTCACGGGCCGGATCGGGTCTGGAGGCGCAAGATAGCTTGGTCGGGACCAACGGGACTCTCCGGTTCCAGATCGGGTCAGACCTCGGCTCGAAGATTCAGCTCGGCCTCACGAGCCAGATCGGGTCTGGAGGCGCACAATAGCTCAATCCTCCGAGCTCGCTCCTTTCTAAGCCGAGCTGCAGCCCCAACACGTCACCTCTGCTCGGTTCAGAATGGGGTCCATGGAGCAGCGCGACGACCTGACCCTCACTCGCCGTGTGCAGATCAGGGACTCGGATCGGCTTCGACTCAGGGACCCAGACCAGGTCGGACTGCTCGCGGCTCGGGAACGACCCAGGTCGGACCGCACGCAGGTCGGGCTCTGGAACGGCCTGATTCGTCGCGCAGCTCGGACAAGGACAGGTCGGACCGCTCGCAGCTCGGGATCAGGAACGGCCTGGTTTATTATGCAGCTCGGACAAGGGCAGGTCGGACTGCTCGCAGCTCGGGCTCGGGAACGGTCTGATTCGTCGTGCAACTCGTACATGGACAAGTCGGCGGCAAGGAGAAAGGGGTTTTCGGGTCGGCGGCAAATTGATAAAGGACTTCAGGTCGGCGGCGAGGTGATGAGGGACTTAAGGCCAGATCGGGCCGGACCACGGGCCCAAGCAAAAAAAAAAAAAACAGAGGAAAATTTCTTTCCCAAAAAAAAAACTTATAAGAAGAGAGAGAAGGGAGAGAAGAATTTACCTTAAGATTTTGGAGAAGTGAAATTGTGAAGAACTGAAGAGGGATGAGATCTCTATTTATAGAATCAGCTCGGGAATTATCAATTCCCGAGGTAAAACATTAAATTCAGAAAATATATTGGATAAAATCCACCATATCCTCAGGGCCCGGCCCAACAATGATATTTATTTCAGGCCCAGCCCAAATAAATATACACTCATATTATAATAATCACATTTATTAAAAAATCGCTGTACGCGACAACTAGCCACGACGGTGCTACGAATCCACCTCGGCTCGAAACATGTCAAACACGAACCTTGACTAATAACTTCCGCTTGTCACACATGACTAGGTCTAACGAGCTGGGGGGCTAACTGTGGGGGTTGGATTCCACCCCGTCAAGGTTAACACTTAGAAATAATCTCGAAGTATTTTCCTAGCTGATGAGCAATGTTCATCGGCCTAGCTGAAAATACCAACACTCGAAATTCGTCTAGCTGGATTTCTGCCTAGCTGAAATCTTGCCTAGCTGAAAATACTTGTTCAATATTTTCCTGGCTGAATTTATGCCTAGCTGAAATCCATCGCAATCAGAACTTGCCTAGCTGGATTTCTGCCTAGCTGAAATCCTGCCTGGCTGAGAACGCTAGTACGAAAATGCCTAGCTGGATTTTTGTCCTAGCTGAAAACCCAACTTATCAACATGTCCTAGCTGAAAAAAACATGTCCTAGCTGAAGTACAAGATCGTAAACACTCGACGATACTTACGATCAAACGACTAAATGTTGGCGAGAAGCGTGAGGTCCGACCCAAGCTCAAGACCCGACCCGAGTTGGGATGGAGATGATCGACCCGCCCCGGGCTACGACGCGGGCCGACCTAGACCTTCGACACCAGGCGGGACGACCTGAAGCCCTCCTCGCGACACGGGCCGAGCTGACTCATCCGTCTCACGACGGACCGACCTGACCCGACCCAAGTCAGTAGGCCCGACCCGAGCTCTCCCATGGGCCGACCTGGGCGCAACGACACCAGGTGGGCCAAGCTGGGGCCTCCTTCTCCCGGTGGGCCGAGCCGAGCTGAGTGTCCGTTGGGAAAGAACGGGCCGAGCTGGACCTCGAGGTGGGTTGACCTGAATCTCTCGACGGGCCGAGCTGGGCTTTCGTCGACACATTTCAGACCAAGCCAATCTGCTTCTCTCGTCGATGGGCCGAGCTGCATCCGTCGTGGGCCGAGCTGAGTCCACCGTGGGCCGAGCTGCATCCGTAATGGGCCGAGCTAACCTCCTCGATGTATCACGGGCCGAGCTCGGTACAGTTAACCTAACGGTGCAGCCGGCGAACAAGATAGATGTGAATCACGAGTGAATTTAGAGGATAAACATAAATCTCCTTCATTCTCGTACAGCTAGGGTTCAATTATAATCTCTATATAAAGAGAAGTAGTCATTCATTTTTGGGATATCTTTTTCCACGCGAGAGAACACTGAGACTTTCTCACGCGATCTTTTGTACTTCAACAATAAACGTAAACACTTAACATTCTCTCGCATCCGTTAATTCATTTCCATAGAAAGTTACGATCCCTAAAAGTTACTTTACAAGATTTGGTTGTGAGAATTTCGGCTCTCACATCAACGAAGAAAATGACCTTCTCCCACGTTGACAAGGAAGTTTCTTACGCCGCTATCCTAGCGACGGGACAAATGAAGCTTGCATCGAGTATCTATGACGCCGATGAAGCTCAGTCACTGGGTTCCAAGAGCACAATAGTAGTTGTTAACTCTCATGTTCGTACCGAGGAGCCATTAACGAAGGGGAAGGTGGTAGGAAGCGTCAAGCACAGACGGGTCTCAAAACCGTTTTCCAGAATCAGCATCATCATACCACTGCACTTGAGGGACAAAGGAGACGAGTTTATTATCAAGGAGATGCTGAAGGGTACAATGTCTTTATTTCCTAACGTTCATTCTTGGCAGGTAAAAGATGGTGCATTTGCTGCACTCGGAAACGAAGGAAGGAGCGGTTTCCAAAAGGGTGTCACATGTTACAGGAGATCCACATATCCTTGGTGATCCATCTCATGCGTAAAAGGCACAAGAGTCAAGCTATGTGACTTAAAACAAAGCGCTGAGTGGGAGGCAACCCACTAGGTACTTTTCTTTTCTCTCTTTCATTTTTATTGTTGTATCCTTTCTCGTTCTTATTTTCACATCGAGACGATGTGATGTAAGTTTGGGGGAGGGTACAAGTGTGTGACTAACTTCATTTATTCTTTTGTTTTTTTCTTTTCATGAGTCGTTTTG
Organism: Aurinia saxatilis; assembly: GCA_900406295.1. Lineage (NCBI taxonomy): Eukaryota > Viridiplantae > Streptophyta > Magnoliopsida > Brassicales > Brassicaceae > Aurinia > Aurinia saxatilis. Next base: position 4,704 of record OVAP01007041.1, read on the forward strand.
ATATTTTTCTTTGAGTGGATTTTATTATTCGAATTTTATGAGTAGAAAAACGCTTTTGCAAAAATTTGAACTAGGGGACTATGATGGTATTGCATATATTGATGCTAGTATTTGTTTTTCGGATAGGTTGTTTATTAGTGCCATTCATAGACTTGCGAATTTTGCATAAATTTTTTACTTAGTACCCTTTCCAATAAGAGTTCTTGTTAGCGTGAAATCTCGTTTGATTTGATGCATTCCCTATATTATCGGACTTAATTGAATATAATTTTTCTCATCTATGGCTTTTTTATCACATGAATGGATTTTATATTTTCAACATTTTACCACCCTCTTTTATTTATAATTTAAAAATCCCACCATATTAAAATCTCAAACTCTTTTCAAACCAATGCATACTTTCTTGAGTGAGCCCTTTTCTGAAAATTTTTCATGTGTAAAAGCTCGTAAGCATTAGAGCGACAAGTCTTTTTCTTTCATTAGCATTAGTCTCATTGGCTAATCCAGGGGGTGGGGATTTGTGGGCTCTAATTTGTGTTAATCAGATAGGATTTGCTTATGAAAGTTGGGTAGTACTAGATGGAATTAGTTTGGGGGAGTTGGAGTTGGAGTTGGAGTTGGAGATGGAGATGGAGTTAGAAATAGAGGATTGGAATGTGTTTGAATTAGAGGATGAATTTTTACCTAGTAGAACTCATAAACTTATAATCACTCTTGTAGCATTTCAGCTAATAGTTTTTACTTTCCTTATTCAGTAAAAAAGAAAAAAGAAAAAAAAAACGAAAAATTGTTGTTTTGGTAGCTAAAGAGTGATTAGGAATTTTATGTTTTGAGAGTTCTCTAGGATGGATTGATTTGAAGGAGATGATGAGGTTTTGGTTGATTTAGTGATGGATTTGATTTTCATGAATTGAGATACGGTAGATGGAAGAAATTTCTTGTATGCATCAATTGCTCTTTTCTTCACTTGTTTTTGCATAATGATAACATTCCGTTTTCTTGAGTTAGTCACCGTTTGAATTATTTAAACACTTAACAACCTACATTTGAACCTTCTCCCTCATTGAACCAAATGCTGTGATCAATTGTCCATTTTTTAGATTGCACCTATTGTTTAATTGAATGTAACGGGATGGTGGATAGGAATCAAGTGGGATCATTGGCACTGAGCTTAAAGATAAAATTGGAGCAATTTAGGGTGTTCTAAGCTTGGATGAGTAAGGGTTTCGCATGTCAAAGATTAACGTTAATTCGAATCCGTCCTTAGAACTTAGAATGCATGCTTTCTAGCTTTGAGTCCCCACCTTCAAACTTTCTCCTTTCTTCAACATTTGTTGTTTGCTTGCGGACAAGCAAAGGTTAAGTTTGAGGAAATTGATATATTGCGTTTTTGACATTTTTTAATCTTTATTTTTCCTTTGTTTTTTCAGTCTTTTGGTTTGTTTAGAGTCTTAATAGGTGCTTAATGCATTGGAACTTGAATTGAAGCTTCAAAATGAAGATTTGAGGCAAAAAGAGGCAAACAAGTGAAATAACAATGCAGAACCAGTCCAAAGTATCTTAAAGATCATGTCAGACGAAGGTCTTCTCATAGGATTTTCAATATCAAATTTTGACACGACATAGAAAATTTAGTTATCTACACTTTGGTGGTGGTTTAAAGTCATTCTGATAAGTGGTTGAGAAGATATGACTGTTTTACTGAAGACATGTCTGTCCAGTCTCAGAACGAACGCGCAGGAGGATCTATCAAGCACGGATCGATCGATCCATATTTAAAAAAAATGTGCGGATCACTTTGGGATCGACCTGCACGCGAAGAAGAGAAGATTTTTATGTTACCTGGATCGATCGATCCATGCTCTGACGAAGCCAATTTGGAAATTCACTCAATCACAAAATTTGCTCTATCATGCTTTATTTACCAAGATCTTGCCGTGTTATTTGGTCCTATATAAAGGATTCTGAGCCTCTACAGCAAAGATCTTGATTCATTTTTCTTTTCTTTGGTTTTGAAACACTTTGTTCTTATTTTCTCTTTGGTTTTGTTCTTGTTTCATTTGAAGATTGTTGGAGGCTTATCATTTCATTTTATTTTCTGTCATTGCTACTGTGGAGAAGTCTTCTAAACCTTATTCTACTTTATTATTTCGTTTTTAATAAATTATTATTCAGTTTAATTTTGTTCTTGATCATGCTCTTCATTACATCTTGTTTTATTATTAAATCATTCATTTGTGAGTAGTTAGGATGTTAGATCTAGGGAGATCATGAGTTGTTAAGTTGGTAGCCGGATGTATGTAGGTAGATTTGTAGAAAAACTCCCTCTTTATGATGTCTTAAGGCTTAAACTAGACTTGATCACCTAGTTTCTGTTCATAGGATTTCCTATTAAAAGAAATTGTAGTAGAATTCTTGAAATCTCATTAGGAGAGCAGATTCCCCTTAGCTAACAAACGTTGATGCTAAGGCAAGTTGTGAACTTATCAATTCTGTTCTAGTAAAGCTCTCCATCTATTTTAAATCCAAATGAAAGTTTAGGCATTTGAGTAGTTAAGAGAAGTAATTGGTACCACGAAAGTGGACCAATTTATAAATATATTTGAGTTGGAGTTGAGTAAAATTAGAACCTGAATAAACATTCCGTTTAGTTTTAGACAATCCGTAGATCGTCCCCAGGTCTAGCATTTTATTATTATTGAATTTAAAACCTATAGAAAAATTAGAAACCAAAACAAAAACCTTGAATTATTCGATTTAGCTTAATTAATTAATTGAATAGGTTACAGTGTAATTGCTGAGATTTGTGGATTCGATCCTTACTACTACTTTGATACATTGTAGTTGTCAAGGTCTTATTAAGTGAAACATAGACAACTTATTACACGTGTTTTTTTTATTACTTATTTACTATCTTGAATATAATATTATACCCTAATCCTCTGGCGGCGATAAGGCGATCTCAAGGCAATCGCTGAATCTCGAACACCACCGGCAGCTTATTCTCCTTCCTCAGCCTCTCTCACTCCTTGCATCTAACCACAAGGAACATACATCGCTTGGACTACCCTAAGAGTACCTCGTGACCATCTCACCTTCGGGTGAAGACTCTCTTAGGGTTAATTCCCTCTGAACCTTTTTGTAGCTTGGTTCTCAAGCTACTATCATGAAACGCCGACTCTCTTATGAGGAGAAGGGTAAGGCCATAGCAAAAACCCCTCCTACACACACCTCTATACGGATCAAGGTACCGGATGAAGAAAACCTAGATCTGATACATACACATAGACTCACTCTCACAAGGAGAGCAGTAAATCCCAAGGCTCAGCGGATCTGGTCTCTAATTCCTTTCCTTGCGGATTACTGGCGTCTTCCATACCGACCCACTGGATCAGACCTAGGGAATGGCCTCTTTCAATTCCAGTTCAGATCTGAGGATGACATCAAGTCGGTACTCGCAAACCAACCATGTTTCTTCGCTTAGTTCATGGTAGTGATTCAAAGATGGGAACCTACCTTAGCTGTCGACTTCCCATAACAAATCTCCTTCTGGATTAGACTCCAAGGCATCCCCTTCCACTACATTACCACTGCATTTGTGGAATGTATTGGAGATATGCTGGGACACAGGGAGAATACGAAAATCACAGCCACATCAGCCAGAGTCAGAGTCATGCTCAATTGTTATGCACCATTGATCAAAAGTACCATGCTAGAATTCCCTAATGGTGAGGAGAAGGAAATCACTCTAGCGTACGAACGTTTGGATAAACATTGCTCATTCTGTCATATCTTAACTCACGAAGAAAAATATTGCCAGCTAAAAGAAATTCGAAACAGAGATCTTTCATCTACATCCATGCAACTTGTCTCAAGCATCCCATCTTCGTCTCGTTATGAACAAGAACGTAACCGAACACAATCGCGAGCTTACAATACGAGCACCCAACAACCGACGTACAAAGACAACCGAACACCTAGAGAACACTCTTCACGTTGGTCACCTTACCAAAATGAAAGCAAGAATAGGAGAGGTTATGAGAGAACAAATCATTATCCATCTCATAACCGAGACCGGAGGAACTCTCGCGAATGGTGCCCCCGCTACTCGCCTCCAAGACCAAGACACCCTGTTCTGAAATCCCCTGTTCTGCGACAACTAGAAAGTGGTACGTTTCCCTCAAATAAAGATGAGGATCGTGAAGAAGGACTCTCAGCAACATCCCGATATGCTAGTCCATCTCTTGGTACATCCACTCGAAACCGCTGGGCACCAAGAGAAAGATTCCTTGACGCTTCCCCTCAAGCTCCTGTACACACACCAAAAACACTTGAACTTGCTCTTACTGAAGTCCGCAATGTGACGCAACAATATGTGGCATGTACTGATCCAGTGGAAAGTGCAGTAAGAAAAGAAAGGTTCAGAATGGCTGAGGAACAAGGGAAGATCCAAGAAAATGCGACTAGAATGGTCCTCTCCACAATCCAAGGACAAAGTCCGGAAGCTATTGGTACCCAAGGTAATCATAACTATGATGACCCGACTATTGCTCAGCTAGCTAAATGGTTACCAGCCTCAGAGAGATTGGGACCACAAGTACAACAATCTGATTTACAGCTTACCAACAAGAAAATTCACGCTAAGCGCAAGCTGAGAAGACCCCATACCAAACGCAAGCTTCTCAACAGCCCAAAACAACTCCCGGGGGATAGCTCAAAGAAATGTAATGCGATTCAAGCACATACATCGCCTCGCAAGAAGCAGAAACAGCAACACATCCCTCATCTTGAGGATAACATTCCAAACACTCATGCGACTATCTCTCGCAAGATCATACCAGCAATAAAAGAGGGTTTGATGGCTTCCCGTAAGGCATCCCCTTCCCAATGAGAGTTGGAAGCTGGAATTGTCAGGGGTTGGGGAGTAACCCGACATTTCATAGACTTAGAGAGATACGACTGGATATCTTTCCCGAAGTCTTATTCCTCACGGAGACAAAACGGCCGGATGATTTTGTTCTTCGCATTTTCCAGTGGATGGGTTACGCAAATCATTTTTTAGTTCCTCCCATAGGACGTAGTGGAGGTCTTGTAATTTTTTGGAAACAAGAAATAAACTTAACCGTTCTTTCTTCTTGCAAATATTATATAGATACTCACATTACCTATGAAAATAAACGGTTCAATGCGATCTTTGTGTATGGTGATCCGGATCGTACAAAATATCGTTTTATCTGGGATAAATTACATGCTATTCATACCGCGCGTGGCGGACCTTGGTTCCTTACTAGGGATTTTAATGACATTACAAACAATGCCAAAAAGATCGGGGGACCTAGTAGAACCAAGAATTTTTTTTCTTCTGTTTTTCGTACTTTTCTTTCTAGTTTAGATCTTTATGATCTCCAGTTCTCAGGAGATTCACTATCTTGGCAAGGCAATAGACACCAACACTTTATCCGAAGCCGCCTTGATCGATCACTTGCCAACAGTGATTGGATGGAACTTTTTCCATCATGCAAAAGTGAGTACCTACGATTCGAAGGCTTTGATCATCGACCGATTATCACATGGTTTGACGACTCTAGGAGGAAGAAACACCGCACTTTTAGATTTGATAGACGACTCAGGAATAATGAGGAAGTAAAGCTCTTATCGCAGAACAATGGAGGCAAAGGCATGGGTTGGAAATAGATACCCGCATTGCTCGATGCCGAACAACCATTATTTGGTGGTAAAAAAAATGCACCAGGAGAAAATGGGGAACATGAAGAAAAAACAAAACGAGCTTGAACAGGCTCTCTCTGCTACAACTCCAAACTAAACTACCATAGAATCTCTCCAAGCCGAACTAGCAACGGATTATAAAGCGGAAGAAGACTAATGGAGACAACGAAGTCGATTACTATGGCTCCAAGCTGGAGACCGTAATTCTGGATACTTTCATGCTGTCACTCGGCAAAGAAGTATCATAAACAGATTCTATGTTTTAGAAAATCACCTGGGCCAATCTTTTTTCAAGGAAGAGCAGATTGTTGATATCTAGGAATACTTTCACGAGATGTATTCTACACATAATATCTCGTCCTTTGAGGTTGTCAAAGAAGCCATACCCACTCGCATATCCGCTGAAACAAGTAAAGAATTACTACAGATACCGTTAGTTGCTGAAATACGCCGGGCTGTCTTTTCTATTCACTCGGATAAAGCTCTAGGATCCGATGGCTTCTCCGCAGGTTTTTCCACTCTAATTGGGACACAATGGGTGATGCGATCATTGCTGAAATACAAAAATTCTTCACATCCGGTATATTACCGAGAAACATCAATGATACACATATCAGATTAATCCCTAAGGTGCCTAACCCGACAAAAGTATCTGAATATTGATATATCGCGTTTTTAACTCGTTCTAACCCCGGTTTTAAACTGTTTC
>OVAP01007042.1:0-11138 GCA_900406295.1 Aurinia saxatilis
AATTACCCTTGATCGTTATTGCCATTACCCAATATTCATCTCTATTGATTTCTTGAACCGTTTTAGCTTGTTTGATTGTCTTGTCTTGTTTATTTATGGTTTATTGCTTTCTTTTGCTTATTACTTAATCAAACACCTTTTGATTGCTTTAGCTTAATTAGAATTTAATGTGTTTAACGCATTAGTCATTCTCCCTTTGTGGATTCGATCCTCAAACTATACTACAATTACATCTAGTGAGTTGTAGTTAGCGAAAGGTTTTGATAGCTACAACGAAAATGTATAGCTAATCAATCCCTACTGTAAGGCTCACACCAAAAGATCCATTTCCCACTCAAATAGAAGCCTCGCCATGAACCTCACCTAGAGCAAAGCCGAACTACCATCCTTTACCGTCAAGCTCCTAGCATCCGCAACAACATGAGAAAAAGATCGTGTAGGCATTGGTAAAGGGACAAAAAGAAAAAACCTTTCTCAGCACAAGAAAAAGGAACTTCACAGACCGTCAATCACCAAACTAAGCAAACAACGGGCTTGAAAGGACAGTAGGCTTCATGACCAAAAGGGAAAGTGGCTGAAAATACCAAGGCACGCCTCAACCTTATGGCCTAAACCGTCTCCCGGTAAGCACATCCCCAGAACCTGCCACCGTCCCCAAAGCAGCAAACACCTGATATAGCTCATATTTTACCGGTTTTTAATATAATAAACCTATACTTATAGTTATTTTAGAGTCTATATTATTTTTATTAGAGTCTTAAAGAGTCATTTTAGGAGAATTATGAAGCAAAATAGAGCTTAAGGAGACAAAATAAGGAAACGAAGAAAAATGGCAAGAAACAGAGGAGGTGTCGATCGACACCCCACGGAGAAAACACAATCTTTCCTTAAATCTTGAGATGAAGATTTTTCCTAATTTTTCTTATGATTAATTCTCTAAACCTAAAATGCGTCATAGACCCTATAAATACTTTTCTACAGCCATTGTTTAGGCTTATGCATTATTCTACTTTAGAGAGAGTTTTGGGAGAAGATTTCTTAAACCCTTTTATTGATTCAATTTATTGCCTTCTTTCAATTATTGCATGATGAATTTGCTTAGCTATGTCTGAGTAGTTTGTTAGTTAGGTTTAAGGTTCTTAAACTATGATGAATTTCTGTTAACCATAGCTTAAGTTATGTACCATTGGTTTTACTCTTCTCTTAGATTGTTCTTAATGTTATGCTATAGGTTGGCCATCTAGAGTTTAGATTATAGGGAATTTATTATGCATGAGAGTGCTAATAACTTGATGGATGTGGGGGGTCGGATTCCACCCCCGAAGATTGATAGCATTGAACGGTTAAGTGTTCTCCACAAAACACTACTACGCCCCACGAGCTGTTCATATGTCCACACCATCAAGCATTACAGTCATGGACTATCGATTGCTAACGACACAGTCAAGCATGGATCACCGAGGGTCCCACGACCAACAATGCATATAACAGAAATGGATCAAACTTGGCCCGCGGAGAAAGCTCTTAGGCTTGTCCCGCGAGCCAAGTAAGAAACGTGACCCCCGGAAAAGCTCACACGAATGTCCCGTGGGCTACACGATCAACATGGCCTGTGGACCACAGTCATGGACTACCCCGCGGGCCATGCAAGGCATTTGGCTCGCGGGACAAGTCCCTTGGCTCGTTCCGTGGGCCAGACCTTCTATAAACTCTGACGACGAACTATCAAGCTTACTCTATGGACATTTGTTTGGTGGGTCCCGGCCAAAACTTCACCAAGCAATGTGCTAGCTAAGTCTCACAGTGGATCCCGATAGACTTCACCAAGCAATGCGCTAGCTAAGTCCCATTGCGGGTCCCGGATGACTTTAGAAAAGCCAGTTTGATCTCTTGATGATCAATTGAACGTCCGGACATGAAATAGACCCGCAAAAGACTGAACGAAGACACCAAGACAATCACCCGCGGGCCAAGTCTCGACCATGGCTCACGGGACAAGTCCAAGATCATAACCCGCGGGCCAAGTGTCGACCGTGGCCCGCAGGATAAGTCCACAACCATCACCTGCGGGATACACCCTTACCATGGCCCGCAGGGCAAGCTCCACGTCACAGCCCGTGGGCTACATCCTTACCATGGCCCACGGGGCAAGCTCGACGTCACAGCCCACGGGCTACGTGATGCACAAAAGTTTACCCTTTGTATTTAGCCGCAAGAGCACATCTAAAGCGATGTAGTACTTAGGGATCAAATCCACAAAGACCAATAAATTGCAACTAATTGATAAACTCTAAATAAATTTTAGGACATGGGTTTTAAACTACTAATTAGCAATTACTAACAGATTTGGGGGGTTTTTTAACAATTAAAGGCAAGGATAGACTTTTGGAACTTCAGATTTAGACTCAAAACAGCAACCAGACGCGTCGAGTGTCGATCGACACCTTACTGGTGTTGATCGACACCGCACGGGAAATTCAGATACCAACTTAATTCTTGAACATGAAACCTAATGTAATGCATACCAACTTCCATTGAGTATGTAATCTATGATTAAAACCTAGAAAACCAAATTCCTTTGTGAGTTCTAAGGAGTTAATCATGCATTAATCCTAGGTTCAATTATTCATAGATTATCTAAGCCAAATTCCTTTGTAAATAAATAATCTACTCCTACTAAGATTTGTTCCAGCAATTACTAACACTTCCATGTATAATAATTACCTATGATCTAGACTCTAGGTGATCAATCAAGAGCTAGCATTAATCTTAATCTAGAAGAAGAATTAAAGGTTCAACCTAAATCTACCATATGGCTATCAATTCTTCATCTAAATCCTAAGAACCCTAAGCCTAACAGAAGATCTACTCAGACATAGCTAAGCAAAACATCAAGCAACGAATTGCAAAGAACATGCAATAAGATAACCAAAAAGGGTCTAAGAAATTCTCCCTTACAAAAACTCTCAAAGATAAAATAAAGCATAAGCCTAAACAATGGTTGTAGAGAAGTATTTATATGATTTAGGACGGATTTTAGGTTTAGAGAATTATCATAAAAGATTAAGGAAAATCTTCATCTCGAGATTTAAGGAAATATTGTATTTTCTCCGTAGGGTGTCGATCGACACCAAGGTGGTGTCAATCGATACCTCCTCTGTTTCTTGCCATTTTTCTTCGTTTCCTTAATTTGTCTCCTTAAGCTCCATTTCGCTCCATAATTCTTCTAGATCCTTCCCAAGCTCCAAAACCTCGTCCATGCACCTAAAATGACTCACTTGGACTCTAATAATAATATATAGACTCTTAAACATAAATAGTTATATGTTTATAATGACAAACACCGGTAAAATACGAGATATATCACTACGTCCTTACTGTGGCCCGCAGGATAAGCTCAAGGTCATCACCCGTGGGCTACCTCCTTATCATGGCCCGCGAGAGAAGTCAAGCACATCGTCCGTGGGCCAAGTCTAGACCGTGGCCCACGGGACGAATCTACGACTATCACCCGCGGGCTACGTCCTTACCGTGGCCCGCGAGACAAGTTCATCACCATCGTCTGCGGGCTACGTCCTTACCGTGGCGCGCGAGACAAGTCTCTCTTCAACGTCTGCGGACTAAGTTTTAGGTATCGCCCGCGACATTGCTCACATTTCAATCCACGAGCTAAGTATCAAGTATGGCCCGCAAGAGTGTTCAAATCATACTCCGCGAGCTAACTTAGCTCGCCTAGCAACATCGCATCTCGTGGGTCCAGGCACATGGTTTAGTTCCATCGAGAACTAAGGACCCACGATGAACATTTCACCAAACAATAATGTGACCACACTCTTTTTCCCTTGGTAAGGTTTTTCCCATGCGGTTTTCTTTGTTAAGGTTTTTAACGAGGTGATCATCAGAACACATACGACTCACGAGAGTATCTCAACAATCTCGTGGGCCCAGAAACACTCATAACTAGCCAAATAGCCCAGTTTGGTATCATGGGCCCTTTTCCATCTTCCATCAAGGCAAAGCCCTAAGGTTTATTCCAAGCGCTGTCAAGCAGGAAGGTTCGAGAATAGAATCATCGGAGTATCTCGGAGGAAAGGAAACTGTCCAGGAGACTGTTGGAGGAATGGATGCATATCTTCAAGAAATGGAAGGTGGACCACGGAAAGAGCTTGGCCCCCAAGGTGGTTTAGTTAAAGTATATATAGGATATAAGGTCGTAGGTCTTTGATCATCTTTTGACATCTTGAAATCTTTGAGCAACTGTAATCTTTGAGAGTTCTATCAATAAAGCGACCCCATTTTTCTTATCTTGTTCCTTGTCTCTAGTTTTTATTTTCTGAGCGGTTCACAATAGAGAGTCGACGATCCCTTAAAAGAATCGTTCGACAAGTTTTTGGTTGTGTGTAAATTCTTGCCCATCTGACTACTGAACTCCTCCTTGAGACTAAGAACCCATGCACGGTGCTCTCAACGTGGTGAAGGAACTTCTCATTGACCCCCTTCATCTACCCCTTGAGTGCCATCACTTTGGCTGCTTCCTTCGTCACTTTTTTCTTGTGCCGAAGGGCCCGCTTCGCCTCTTTCTCCGCCTTGTCGGTCAAACGCACGACCTCCTCTTCGTGGCTAGCATACTTCCCCTTCAGATCAGCCAGCTGGTCTTCGTGGGACTTCTGGATCCTCCGAAGCTCATCAGACTCCGCGTGGGCCCCATGGAGATCAGCCTGGTAGGCATTCACTAGCGCGTTCTGATAGGCAATGAACTACAGCCAAACAACATCAAGTTAGTCATAAGCGAAAACAATCCATGAAAATCAAGAGATCACTCAAATTCATTCCCCACCAGATGTCGGAGTCCATTGGGAGGAAGCTGAGATATGCATAGCTTGTATTTGGCTAAGTAGTTGACAATGAGATCCGGAAAAGGCAACCATAACAGAGACTCGTAAAAGAAACTCTCCAACAGACAGAAGTATCCTCGAGGAGCACTCTCAATATGACCAGAAGGCGATGGGATGATGATCTCCACATCATAGGGAATAAGAAACACCTTCGGCAGCTTGTCTATTGAAAACTTATCAGATAATGTGGATCCAGATGGGTCCGGTACAAGCCTCCTCACATTCGGTCGTTTAACTTGATTATTCAAGATGGCTCGTTCGGCCTCAATCATAGCCTTCACCGCATCATGCTTGATGGAGAAATCATCATAAGCTTCTATTTCCGCCTTGATATCAATATATGGTTCCTCATCATCCCCAACCGATGGCAACAGAACCTCACCCCGTAGTCATCATGGGCCTCCTCAACCTTACTATCACCGCTATTACTATCGCCAGAAGAACTCGATGGTTCTTCATCCGAAATTTCACTAAGAAGAAGTCTATCCTAGGCTTGGAGCCACTACTACCCATGGAACATATCATAAACGTGCTATCTCCTAAGGCATAGTTCTTAGGAGATGGAGGCCGGACCATCGTGGGACCCGAGAGTACTCGGCCCGCGCCGAACCAGAAGACGAAGCCCGTAGGACCAACCGACCTATCGTCCCGGTTTATGTCCCGAGCATAACCCGCGCATGACATTGAAGCCTCTGCCCCGCGAGCTACACCACGCCGGCACCCAAAATGAGCGTAGCCCGCTCGGGAAGTGAGGAACTCACCCTTGCGAGCTTCGCCTTGGCCCGCGCACGACGACGTGCCTTCTGCCCTGCGAGCTAGTCCGAGCCTGGACCCACTACCATTGAAGCCCGCGCATGATGACGCCTCTGCCCCGCGAGCTACACCACGCCAGGGCCCATCTAAATGTTGGCCCGTGAGATCGGAGAAGCAATCGTCCACGCGACCCAAGTCAACGGACTGAGCGGTGTGGATCCCGCGATCGACCCCTCTCCACACTTGGCCCGCACGTGAGCTACGTTACGTATCACAAGCCCCCGAGTGGGACTTAGGATTGTAGCCCACTCGGCTCAAGCCAAGGACATCACTGCGAGCCATGATGCGGGCCATGTCTTGTGACTCTTCATTCCCGTGGTCCGCAAGCATCGATCTTCCACCATTGGAACTAGCACGTCCCGAATCTTTACCAAGGCTTGTCTTGCAATATTTCTCATCGACCATGGCGTGTTTCTTCTTCCTCAACCACTCACTAAGGTATATACCATCTTCTACTTCACTCATCTCTCAATTCCTAATTTTCTCTAAGGATGGAAAGAAGAAAGAATGAAGAGTGAATGAGTGGATAGTGAGGAAACGAGATAGTGGAGAAAGATGGGGAAGAGGATAAGATTGGTGAATAATGCTTTCAGATTAACAATTCACTACAAAGCTTCTAAGCTTAGGAAGATTCAACGCTACAAACACCAGAACTTTCAACGATAAATCCAAACAAGACAATTTCTACAAGTTTCTATCATGGTTAAAATTCTAAAATCTATCATGTCACATCACGAAGAACACGAAGACCAGGAGAGAGAACAGAGAATTACCTGGAAATCTCTGTACAACTTATGAACTTCAGGAATGCTTGCTTTGGACAAGAATGATGGGGAGGCTTCTCTTAAATAGAAACTTTTGGAGGGAAATCTTTAAAATTTGTCTAGATCAACGTGCCAGGGCAACATTCATTTTTCATATACCACGGCCAGCATGGCCCACGTCTGGGATAACAACCCATCGAAGGATCATGTATCAATAACCATGCCATCTCAACGGTATGTGATCAACAACCATGCATCACTCTTCAGTCTTCAGGCTATACTCTAACTCTCCATACCTAACAAAGCAATAGAGACTTGGGGGGCTAACTGTGGGGGTCGGATTCCACCCCCGAAGATTGATAGGATTGAACGGTTAAGTGTTCTCCACAAACCACTACTACGGCCCACGAGCTCTTCATATGTCCACACCATCGAGCATTACAGTCATGGACTATCGATTGGTAACGACACAGTCAAGCATGGATCACCGAGGTTCCCACGACCAACAATGCATATAACAAGACATGAATCAAACGTGGCCCGCAGACAAGCTCACACAAATGTTCCGCGGGCTACACGATCGACATGGCCCACATACAACTGTCATGGACTACCCCGCGGGCCATGCAAGGCATTTGGCTCGCGGGACAAGTCCCTTGGCTCGTTCCGTTGGCCAGACCTTCTATAAACTCTCACGACGAACTATCAAGCTTACTCTATGTACATTTGGTTGGTGGGTCCAGACCAAAACTTCACCAAGCAATGTGCTAGCTAAGCCTCACAGTGGGTCCCGATAGACTTCACCAAGACATATGCTAGCTAAGTCCCATTGCGGGTCCCGAATGACTTTAGTCAAGCCCGTTTGATCTCTCGATGATCAATTGAATGTTCGGACATGAAATGGACCCGCAAAGGATCGAATGAATACATCAAGACAATCACCCGTGGGCCAAGTCTCGACCATGGCCCGCGGGACAAGTCCAAGATCATAACCCGTGGGCCAAGTCTCGACCGCGGGACAAGTCCACAACCATCACCCGCGAGCTACGTCCTTACTGTTGCCCGCGGGGGAAGCTCTACATCACAGTTCGCGGGTTACATCCTTACTGTGGCCCGTGGGGCAAGCTCGACGTCACAGCCCGCGGGCTACGTCCTTACCGTGGCCCGCGGGTTAAGCTCAAGGTTATCACCCGCGGGCTACCTCCTTACCGTAGCCCGCGGGACAAATCTAGCACAGTCGTCTGTGGGCCAAGTCTCGACCGTGGCCCACTGGACGAATCGACGACCATCTTACCGTGGCCCGCAAGACAAGTCTCTCTTCAATGTCCGCGGGCTAAGTCTCAGGTATGGCCCACAACATTGCTCACATTTCAATCTGCGAGCTAAGTATCAAGTATGGCCCGCAAGAGTGTTCAAATCACACTCCGCGAGCTAACTTAGCTTGCCTAGCAACATCGCATCCCGTGGGTCCAGGCACATGGTTTAGTTCCATCGAGAACTAAGGACCTACGATGAACATTTCACCAAACAATTATCGTGATCACACTCTTTTTCCCTTGGAAAGGTTTTTCCCATGCGGTTTTCCTTGCTAAGGTATTGCATGGCAAAGCCCTAAGTTTTATTCCAAGCGCCGTCAAACAGGAAGGTTCGAGAATAGAATCATCGGAGTATCTCGGAGGAAAGGAAACTGTCCAGAACACTGTTGGAGGAATGGAAGCATATCTTTAGGAAATGGAAGGTGGCCCATGAAAGAGCATGGCCCCCAAGGCGGTTTAGTTAGAGTATATATATGATCTTAGGTCGTAGGTCTTAGATCATGTTTTGATATCTTGAATTCTCTGAGCAACTTGTAATCTTTGAGAGTTCTATCAATAAAGCGATCCCACTTTTCCTATCTTGTTCCTTGTCTCTAGTTTTTATTTTCTGAGCGGTTCACAATAGAGAGTCGACGATCCCTTAAAAGAATCGTTTGACAAGTTTTTGGTTGTGTGTGAATTCTTGCCCACACACTGGAATCAATCTTAAGAGAGCTAGCTATCTTCTCTCAAAGAGATTTGGTTTAGAATAGTTAGTGAACAAAATGAATAGGTTTGATAATGCTAATTTGAATTCCATAGGATTTCTCAGCGAGAGTTGGTCTTTCTAAGGTTTAAATTAAGTTAGTAAGTCTCAACGAGAGTTGGATTTTCTTGATAGAATTGTTCATGTTTTAGAGTTAAGGTTTACATAATTTATGCATGTAGGGTGTCGATCGACACAACAACAGTGTTGGTCGACACTATCCATAGTTCGGTTCAGATTTGAGTCTAGTTGAAGTTCCCAAAACCTAGCGTTTGTTTTAATTGATTTAAACTCCTTAAAATTACATATTGTCTGCTTTATTTAGTAAAACTTAAAACCATCACTCTTGCTTTAATTTAGAATTTGCTTAAATTAGTTTGTTTAGTTTTTCGGTCTTCGTGGATTCGATCCTTATGTACTATAACTGATATTTGTTGTGCACTTGCATTTAGAAATACATAGGGTAAAACTTTGTGTATCGAGTTTTTGCCACCGTTGCCGGGGACCAAATAAAATTGCATACTAGTTTACTGAATTCTATTTTTGCTTGTATTCTTTGGTTTTATTTTATTTTATTTATTTACTAACTAGTTTGTTTTTGGTTTAATTTTTGGTGTTTTAGGAAAAATAATCACAATGGGTGAAAGCAACAACAACAACAATGTTGCATTACGCATCAACAAGCTGTCTCCATCGGAGCTTCAGATACTCCACATTCCTTCTACTCAAACCGGGCAGCCATTTGTCCTGCTCGTGTCCTTGGTCAGAACAATGAGGTCACACCTCAAATGATTGCTTTGGTGAAGCAAAATCAGTTCCATGGCCATGTTCATGAGAGCCTGATAGATCATATCGATGATTTTGAACGTGTGTGTAACACCATCACCAATGGCGCTCCTAGTGACTACAGCATGTGCATGCTCTTTCCCTTCTCACTTACTGATAAGTGGGAGAAGTGGCTCAAGTCTCTACCTCCAGCATCTCTTCGCACTTGGGCAGAGATTAAAGCAGCCCTTCTTAACCGTTTCTTCACAAAGTCTAAGACAATGGCCTTGAAGAATAGGATCACCAATCTTCAGCAATTGTCTGGTGAGTCCCTTTGTGAAGCATGGGGAAAATTCAAGGAGTACAAAATGGAGTGTCCTCATCATGGCTACACTGATGAGCAACTACTAGGCCTCTTTTATGATGGTGTAAATTGGGATTACAAGAATACTCACAACTCGGCCAGCAATGGTGACACAAACCAAGGATAGTGCCTACAAGTTGATTGAGAACTTGACTGTGGGCTCTTACAACCGTGGAATGGAGTATGATAGGTCCAAGATGGGGAGCAATGTTGAAGCTCAAAGGATCGAAGAACTCCATCAGAGGATTGATTTCATGATGAGTGGGAGTAAAAAGAGTGTCCGGTTTGCTGATGTTGATGCAGTCCACAAGGAAGAGGAAGAGAAGGATGTTGCTTATGTTGGAAATTCTGGCCAACAGTTCTACAGCAAGCCTTTCAACAACAAGCCTTTTGCTGGATGATATCAAAAGCCAATTGGAGAAGGAAGAAGCTATGGCAACATTTCCTACCACTCTCCAAAAGCACAAGATGATGAAACCAAGTCCATGCTCGAGAAAATTCTTGAAGGCCAGCAAAAGATGACTGTAAGATTTAATGGGAAGCTTGATGATTGATAAGTGGTATTTTGTGCATGTTTTCACCCCCTTTTTACATATATTTTTAGCATTGTTTCTTATGCATTTGTGTTAGTTTGTTGTTTATTTACTCACTTTGAACATCTTAGTTTGCATTTAGGACTTTAGCTTGCATTCTGGCATTTGCATTGCATATATGAATAGTTTTAGGTACTTTTGGAGCTAAATGGACATTGAGGATGCTTGAGGATCAGATGGATGAGCATGTGAGCAAAGAGTGAAGTCAAGGAAGTGAAGGAAGCCAAGACCGAGTCCTCTGTCTCACCATATCGGGCACCACCTGATATGGGTGCCTGATATGAGTGGTCAGAGTTGAGAACGAGTGAAGAAGGAAGTCCCTGTCCGTCCATATCGGGCACCATCCGATATGTATGCCCGATATGGAGCACCATAAGATGACTTGCTCAAAACAAATTACCTGTCTCACCATATCAGGCAATGCCCGATATGGATGCCCGATATGGTGAGCAGGCGGATCCTTATCTTCTTTCTTTGACCTTATCTTAATCCCCTTTGACCAAACTCTTATCTTATCCTTTAAATACCTATTAGCAGTCATTTTTGTACTATAAGCTGGATTTTTATCCCTATCTCTTTGAGAGAAGAACACAAAAACTCTCTCTTCTTTGTAACCTTGAGATCTTGATCTTTATGCTTAAGGATTTGATATTTGAGTTTTCACAAACCTTTATCTTATATTTATTATCTTTGATTATGATTTCCTTGTTCATTTTCTCTNTAATGGTAGATTTATGCATGAATAGGTTAGATCTTGAATGGAAATGGTTAGTCTTCAAGGAAAGCTAAACTCTAATGATCATTAACGCTTTTCTCACATGAGAGATCATGAAGAAGAAATTTTAGGCTTCAACACACCCACAAGGTGTTTGTTGAAATGCTT
>OVAP01007043.1:166-11137 GCA_900406295.1 Aurinia saxatilis
CAGAAGCCGACAACCGGATTCTGACCTTGTAATTCTGTCCAACGACGACCTTGCGAGAATAGAAACGGTTAACCGCATAAGACGAGCCTTATCTGTCACAATGGGTGACCAACATGACACTACTGCTCTACAGGAGCAATTGCAAGCAATGCAGCTCCAGTTGGAGGCTCTCCAGGAGCAAGAACGCCGTAGGCAAGCTCAACCAACTCTTAGTGGAGCTGACAGACCGCACACATTCTACAGGAACCGGTCAGCAATCGTACCTCCACCGATGGCAAGGCAGGACTACAACATCAAAGGACCGCTCATTCAGTTAGCAGAACAGAAGCCTTTTTGCGGTCTTGCAAGCGAGAATCCAATGGAGCACATTGAGCGCATCGAGCAGATTACAAACCTTACTAAGGCGAATGGTGTACCACCTGACTATGTCCGCTGCAAGCTCTTCGAGTTGTCACTGTCCGGCAAAGCTCTTACATGGCTGAAGTCACTCGCACCGGAGAGCTTAGTTGGATGGGAAGAAGTCCGAAATGCCTTTATCGACAAGTACTACACCAAAGCCAAGACGGTGGCTCTGAAGGCAAAGATATCCAACTACTCTCAGAACTCAGGAGAGTCCTTCTGTGAGGCGTGGGAGAGGTTTTGTTCTTACCAACGCGACTGCCCCCATCACGGTTTTACCGAAACACAACTTCTCACTCTCTTTTATGATGGCTTATGCATAGCAGCCATCGGAGAAACAACCGCCAAATGCATAGCAGGCTTGTCAACCAAAAGGGACTGATCATTACTTTTAACTATTGGAGATTTGGAGCATCGGGAATCTATAGGAACATCAGCACTATTGCCCATACAAATATTATTGTTCTCAATATCATTCGCACGAACAAGGGACCTAGCCATTGGTCTACCTCTGCTCCGATCATAGTTAGAACGATCATACCTGACGTTCGAGCTAACTGGTTCATGGTATCGTCGATGCTCATAGCGAGAATCCCCCCTAAGGTCAGGGCGTCTATAAGAATCAAAACGTCGAGCACCATAACTGTCATTGTAGCGGTCATTGTACCTCCTGAAATCATAACGGTCATTGTATCGGTCGTCATAGTGTTGCTTAGCACAAAACTTAAATGGCTTCTTGTAGTCTTGATGGTTGGCATGTCTAGTATATGGTATCAAATGAATTAAAAACTGTCAATCTGTAAAATAAGTCTCTCAACAACAACAAAAATCTATCAAAGCAAAATAAAACACTTTGTGGGAAAAAAACAACTTTGCAGCTTAGTGTGATAGACTTAAATAAATAAATTTATCACCCAAATAGCTTTGTGAACAAAAATAAATCTGACGTAAATAACATGATAGATTTGTTTACGAAAGATTATTTTAAAACAAAAAAATTAGGATAAGTATGTCATCACATGTCGTAGATTTGCTTGATGATGTGGAATATATTTTTTTGTTATTTCTATTATTATTTTTTACTGAAAACGGCAGTATACAATTGAAAGGCAAAAACTATTAATTAAAAAGATTTGAGAGAACGATCTATACCTACACAAAAGTTTGATTTTTGTCCTAAGCTACAAGAAGTTTGAGCCTCTTTGGTAAGCTACATATAAGCAAACATTACGATATGTAACTACACAAAGTTTCGAAATCTGTCTAATGCTACCCGACGTTTGAAAATTCATGTTTCCACATTGATTAAGCTAAAATCTGCAACCAAAATTGCCATAAACCGAACTGCACACCTAATAATCAATCCCTAATTAAAAAAAGACTAGTCGAACTCGACATAAACCCAACCCAAACCAGACCCATCCAAAAAAAAAAAAAAATCGACTTAAAAGCTTTTCACCTCAAGATGCTTCGTGTATTGAATCTCCCAAAATTGCAGAGAAAGGAGGCGATAGAAAGTCACGTGAAGAGACTCGAGCTCGTCGGACATAGGAGTAAGAGAAGTAGGTTCAAATTTGTTGGTATCGATTTGAATATTAAGGCTAAAAAAAATTGAACTCGCAGTTCAAAATTGAACTCGCAGATCGTAATTTAGAGAATGATTTGATTTTCGGTTTGTTTTAAGGTTGAAAAAGCTCTATTTATGTAGATTGGGACAAAGAGACATGATTTAAGAAACTCCAAAACTTGTAGAATTGAAATACAAAAACCTATATCACAATTTTGGAGAAAATGAGACGATAACTGAAACAAAGACATTTCATTAAAAAAAATTTCGTCTTTGTGACTGAAACATCTCAAAAGAGAGTGATAAAGAAAAAAATCTCATTAAAATTGAATAGGAGGAAGAAGACTAAGATAAAGACTCCAAACCAACAGAACAACAACAATGACTCTAAACCCATACAATTTTTTCACGATAAAAATATAAAATAGAATCAAATCCCGATCTGGAAAAAAGAAAGCATCAAATCCCAAAATTGAGAGAAAAAGAAAGAGAAACAAGGGAGAAATTACACTAACACCATTGATTTATTCATTTGATTGCTCCTTCTATGTAATTCTTAGAACCCTAATTCTCAATTGCTTCCTGATTACGCCGTAGGGGGGAAACAAAAAATTTGTTGGTTTTTTTTGTACGATATGGGTCGGGTTTGGATCGAGTTCGGCTTGTATTTTTAATTAGGTATTGGTTATTAGGTGTGCAATTCGGTTTAGTGCAATTTAAATTTGCATCACCGATTTTAGCTTAATCAATGTGGAAACGTGAATTTTCAAATGTTTCGTAGCCTTAGATACATTTCGAACTTTGTGTGGTTACAGATCGTAATGTTTGATTATGTATAGCTTACCAAAGAGACTCAAATTTCGTGTAGCCAAAGACAAAAATTAAACTTTCCGTGTAGTTGTAGATCGTTCTCCCAAAAGATTTGAGTAACTTTCTAGTCATTTTACTATAAATATGATACACTATATTAATTCTAATAGAGTTTTAAAAGTCATTGATTGAATAACATAGAATTCCTAGTGGAATTTCAAATCCATTAAAATACCAAAACCAATAAATCCCACTAGAATCATCATTTAAAAAAAAAAAATTTAATTGAATATGAAAAATGGATTTGGGTGTAAGACTATTAGCGCCATTTTTTTAATTGATATGGTTTGGTAATTAGCTAAATTACTCGTAAATAAAACTTGTCAAAATCACCAAGGGACAAAACCAAAGTAGAATCATATTCGGTGACAGCAATGGTAAAACAAATTGACAAAATCCACTTTAAAACGAAAACCCAGAAGAAATAACCAAACCAAAGTCCAGGAGGGTTGAAAGAAGAGTCTAGAATCTCTTTTAATGGGGAAAAAAGCCAAAAGGAGAGTTGCACGAAGTCCGCGTTGGACCCAAAATAAATAATACATAACTCTCTTTATTCCAATCAAATTTGTTCGTGCTCTGGCTTTCGTTCGCCATCGAGAGGTCTCTCCGGATCTCTACGCGGGATTTCTCTGCTAAGCTCATCATATCACCATGACTCATATCCTTTACTTGCCAATTCCTTTGATTTGTCTTTCTTTTTTTTTTTCTTTTTTTTTTTTTTTTGTTTGCGNTCCTTTGATTTGTCTTTCTTTTTTTTTTTTTTTTTTTTTTTTTTTAGTTTGCGTGATCTACAAGCTTTAAGATTTTCTTGAAATTGTCGAAATTTAGGTTTTTTTTTGTTCTGGATCTGCAATTTGTAATTTGATTTGCCAATCTAGTTCGTGTTGAATCGAATCGAATTGGGTATTTATTAATTTCTGTTTATTTAATTTTGAAGTTATACAAGACGGGGATGCAGATCTGATGTTTATAAGAACCAAAATTAGTTTTGTTTTCTTTAATTCTGGGTTTTGCACGAGGAAGTCAGAGAGAGCGAGACCGTGAAAGGGCTCAAGCTCGAGCCGGGGGCAAGTGCAAAACCAAAGACGACGGATTAACTCCTGAACAACGCCGTGAAAGGTAACTTAACTACCACATTTCTTCCTATTTGCTCTTCAATCCATTCCACGCAAATTAATCTATTCGATTGTGTTTTCAGAGATGCCAAAGCATTACAAGAGAAGGCCGCGAAGAAAGCTGCTCAAGCTGCAGCGGCAGCCGGAAGCAAAGGAAACAATAACAAAAAGTAATCTAATCAAAATGCTTCTGTATTTTGCTTTTATATGTTTGTTTCGAAATGTGTTTTGCTTTGTTTGATTGGTCTTGGTCTTTTACTTTGAAACACTTGTGAAATAAAATCTTTGAGCCATTTGCTTTAAAAGCCTAAAGGGGGAAAACAAATTAAGATGAATAATTTTGTAATTAAACAAGCCCATCATGCTACTTGACAACATATATGTACAGATGAAACCAAATTAACCATAAGATACATCATTCATACATAATGTAATAACATGGTCTCTAGAGGTAAACATTTGTGCAGCTGTCTTGCTTTGGTTTCCTAGCTGCTCATGTAATCATCATCAGCATCATCATCAAGACCAACCCATCCCATAAAGGCAAATAAGAACTCCCTAAAACCCACTTTCCCTTTCCTTCCCCAATCCATTTCTTCTGCATTTCACAAACCAAAACAAACAACTTATACATATAATTCAACCATTTCCTGTGAAAGAGGATACAAGATTTGTACATACCGAATCTCATGTTGGTAACATGTGAAGGAGACCTCTCTAGCGGATAGTCTTCGTTATTCAATCTCTTTATCACATCAGCCTTGTTCAGTTTCCCTTTACCATCCTTGTCCAAAAACAAGAACACTTCCACTATCGGATCAAATATAGATCCAACCAACTTCGGACCCATCTCTCTCGATTCCTAAGAAAAAACGTAACAAATCTTTAGTTACTTTCAATAGCTATAAAACACTCTTTTTATCATCATTATCCCCATATTACCGCAGAGGAAGGTTTTGCCAGAAGATAAATAAGACAGAGCAGGACTATAAACTCATTGAACTGTATCCCTTTGCTTCCATCAACATCACACCATCCGTATAAACCTTTCACTTCTTCTTCTGACAGACTCAGCTTTAGTTCCTTTAAGCATTGCTTCAGCTCCTCCATATCGATTGTCCCGTTTCCATCTTTATCTGCGGATCATCAGAAACCAATATACTAAAAAAACTAAACCGGTGGAATCTTGAAAGCTGAAAAAGCTCGAGAAAACGTACCGTATGAATGGAAAACGTTTCTGATGTTCCTTAATCCTTCTCTAAGCTTAGGAAACTTCATGATTATTGAATCCATGGACTTTAAAGTCCGGTGTCCCGGATAACTTCTTTGGCTCTCCACCATTTTTTGTTCAAGCTTCTTGTCCAGCTCAGCATACTTCTTGTTGCTCTCCGAGTTGACACAGCAGCAAAGCATGCTCCCTATGCGGTTTTCCTATTTCCAAACTATGTATTAAGAGACCAAAGAAACAGAAAAAATACGATCGAAATTATGGAAAAATATGAACTCTCTCCTGCGAATTTGATGTTTGTGCTGCAAAGTTGAATGAGGAACGAGGCGTATTAGATGAAGTAAAGCATAAAGAATCATGAAGAAAGGCATTACGAATAGTAGCAAAGTTAAAGTCTCAAACTTTGGTGGCACTTTCATCATTTCAATGTTTTTTATTTTATTTTATTATTCCTTTTTTCTTTATTCTTTTTAGTTTCTGCATTCGATCCTTTTTACTTGAATAAGGCAAGGTTAACGGAAATACTAAATCTCCATCATCAAATATATACATGAGGAGGCTAAGACTGAAATTCTGATGACAAGGTTGAATGGAATAATACAGGCCCTTCAAAGCAAGTAAAGAAGAGTTAATCTTATCTCTACCCTTTCCAAATTGATTTTTTTTTTCCTTCTAGCTTTTATCCAATGGTACTACTAGGCATCATCCAGCCCGCTTCATACCCGACACCCACATTGTCTCCACGATGCCGCTTCTTCATCGATGCAGCAGAAACCGAGCTCCCGTTGGTGGCGGAGGTCAGAGAGCTTTCTACAGAACAGTTGGTTGTGATGTTGTTTTTGTGGTCTATGGCTACTGCGAGCTCTGACAAAGATGGCATCATCATCATCTTGGTCGCATCGAAGAACGGGACGGCTGTTCCTTGAGAGCTATTGGAGACTTTGATGGCTAGGTCTGATAACTCTTCCCTAGCTGCCTCAAGTCCAGCAAAAGTGGCAGCTTGGTCGTCAAAGGCTTTGCAAGCTTTTTCAAGAATTGATTGCAGATACTTTCCTTGTGCCTCTATCCTCAGCTGGAGTCTACGTTGCACCTGCCCATACTAAAAGAGCAATCAAAACGTTTGCACTTTAACAGCATAGCATGTTGCATAAAATCCTACAGAAGTAATGACCAAATGTTTCAGTCTCAACCGTGCGTTTGTTTAATCCAATTAGGCAGAGATACACAACAGATGGTAAAAAGAGAAGTGTTGAATATGTGGTATCAACCACAACATAATTTTTGGATTGGACACTGGTTAGGAACTTAGCAGTTATAGTTTAATTAGTAACATTTTGAACCAAATAATATGTAAACATGGTTTGCATCAAGACAAGAAGAAGAGAAACTAACCTCCAATTGCTCGTGTAGTCTTCTTTGGACTTCCATCTGAGCGCGTAGAGCTTCAGTGACTTGGTAACCCCTGGTTCACAGACAATAGAGAAGGCTAATATATAATTGTGATTCGCTAACTAATTGAGGAAAAAGCAAATGTAAGTATACTCGTTCTGCTCCTGAGCTGCTATTCTCAATGAAGATGATGAAGAGGAACCTGTGTCCTGACTCTCCCCAACACAAGAAGCTGCAGCATTAAGTTGAAAGAATTATTGTGGAAGTTACACAAATCAAAAGAGGGTTCCCAACTATGTTCGAAAATGATGCGATAGGTCAACGAAGAAGAAAGAAGGAGAGGTTGGATAGATACCATCCTTGGAATTGTCAGTAGATTCTTTGCAAGCTTGCCTACCAAGACGGAATTTCTGTAGGGGCAAAAGAGAGGAACATCAAGAAAACAGAAAAGCAGAGAAAAGAGGCAGAGAGAGGTAAAAAGAGAAACCTGAAGATGAGATTTGAGGTGGTAGAGGGTGAGGCCCTTCACCCCCATTGTTCTCATGATAGTTTTGGGGGTCGCTTCTGTAAATATTAGAAAACTGGAGTTAGGATGTCATAAGAGTAGATCCAGGCAAAGGTAATGAGTGGACTCACTGTCGGGACCACCGAGCTGCGTGACGGCGTCAACGAACCTCTCATGGAGCTCGGCCGTCCAGCGGAGACGAGGCTTAGGGTCAGTGGTTAGGACCAAGCAGGCGTCTCCAGGAAGGTTGGTCCCGTCAAGAGGACCATGGTAGTCGCCGTCGAGCGGAAGGGAGCGAATCGCCGAGTACATTTCAGAGCATGTTTCGGGGGAAACAAAGTGGGATTTGGTGGTATGCAGATTGTGGACTGGAGGAGAGTTCGGATCCGGGTCAGGCTCCAAGATTTTTAGACAGCGAAGAGACGGGTGGATAGATTGGACGTACATGTTATAATCTATATATATTAATAATTTGCCACAGAGGTTTTTTTTTATTAAACTCTTATTACTCCTTCACTTTTTAATAATACTATTGTTACACCCTTCTTCATTATTTTAGTTCTAGCTAGGCTATGAATGGAAGCATCTGGTAAAGCGTGTCAAACAGACCAAATATGGGAGAAAAATGTGAAATTTTATATAATATTTTAATATTTCTTTCTAAAAAAAGTTTTGAGAAGTTACCATGTGACAACTGGAAAAATGACATGTATCAACTCTTTTTTTCTTTTTCTTTTTATTCATCTGAAAAACTTTCAGTACAATGTTTAAAGAGAACTTGAAAAAAGCCAACAAATGAGAGCATCAAAAACTTAAATAAAGTTTATCTATGTTGCAACCACTCATCTAACCATGTTGGACCACCTAATGATAGATATGAGTGAAGCCGTCCATCCCTAGTAACACTTTGAGCTATATCGTGTGCTATTGTATTAGAACCCCGAGATACAAGTTGAAAGAGCACGTAGTCAAAACCAGCGACCAACGTATGGACTCGACCTATCAGATTTCTATACCTTGGCCATATATGTGGCTTCATAGTAGCCTCCATTGCAGCCGAACAATCTGACACAATGATAACCTCAGCAATATGTAGATCTTTCAAGCTATGTAAATTCCAAATCACACATTTCAACTCCGCCATGATACGGTTATGAGCTTTGAGAAAAGCATCCCGCGCATGATATAGAACATTACCTTGATTATCTCGAGCTATCCATGCTCCTCCAAAGTGGTTAGACGCATTACTCCAAAATGCATGAATATTACTCTTTATTAACCCCGGAGATGGAGGAGACCAAGCAACCTCTGTCGTATATGGACTATCCCTCTGCGTTTCATGAGTTACATCACTATGAACTTGAAACCATACTTCTATCTCTTGGAAAAGTTCTTGAACCAGACCACACGGTTCCCGATAGTTTTGTGCGTATAAAACATGGTTTTGATTCTTCCAAATCATCCACAATACCCACGGAATAGCTCGACGAGTTTGTTCCGGAACCAAAAGATCAGAGATTAAATCAAGAGAACATTCAATATTATCTTCAAGAGAAGAAAAACCAGAGCTAGGAGCTGGAACATGTGCCAAACGTAAAAGCTCTTTAGCTGCATCACACTCAAATAAGACATGTGAAATTGTCTCGGACTGATTAGCACATATACGACACTGAGAATTTACCAGCATTCCTCGAACATTAAGCTGCTCTGCCACCGTTAAACCACCAGATAAAACTGTTCATAAGAATAGTTTAATCGTTGGTTCTGTTTTTAGGTTCCATATTGTATTTTTAAGGTCGTTCACTCGGGTCTGAGATGGCGATAACGGGTTATACTCAAAGGGCTATGATAAAACCTCCTTTTATATAAAAAGTACATTTAGTGGAGACAAAACATAAAAAATCAAACATTATTGAATGTCTTAATATAAATTTTGCCAATTATTATAAAGAAAATTAGTTATAATGTCTTAATATAAAACTTGAACAAAAATATATAGTTTTTATAATATCAAAGATTTATACATTTTATGTAAAATAGTTTTAAACTAATTTTTTACGTCCACGTAATAACAAGTGAAAATAAAACATAGAAAATCAAACATTATTAAATGCCTTAATAAAAATTTTGCCAATTGATTATTATAAAGAAAAATTAGTTATAATGTCTTAATATAAAAGTTGAACAAAAATATATAGAATTTTTGTTTTCAACAAATCATTAAAAAAAAAATTTATTGAGTAGATTTGTTCTAACAAAGACAATAAATACTACTGTTATTGACTATGATTAATTACAGCTATTAATCTAAGAAAAATATTCAATAGATAAATAAAATTGGACAGTTATATAGAGATGAAACTATACTTTTTTTTTTCTAACTAAAAGTCGTAAAATCATCGCTTGTCTATATGCCTTTTTCTTATTTTGTATTATAAAAAAAATATCATGCTCTCGATGAAATTTCTCAAGTCACTAAACCGATTAAATTTATTAAAATTATCTTTGTTCATTATAATGTGTAACAAAATATCTAAAACGAACAACACCATATTTTTAAATTGGTTGATAAAATGTAATATAACATGAACATAACATTTACTGGTATAAATACAAAGAATAAATCATTTTTCTCATAATTCAATAATATAGATATTTTATATTAAATATATTTCCATATAGCTACAATGTATATATATAATAACAATTTAAGAAGATTATATGAAATAATATTAATTATATTGTTTAATATATTCATTATACGCAATTATATGAATTTTACTAACATAAACATTGTACCTCGATTTGAATAACCGAACCTATATAATATAATGTAATGAATAATGACTATTGAAAAAGATTTTTTTTTCAACAAAAATTATGCATTATGCTTGGCTCGGACTCAAACAAATGAAAAGGATTAAAAGCATTAAAATTACTTTTCCGTGCAACGTACAGATTTTCTCTAGTAATAAGATATGAATGGAAGAGCGGGTAAAATGGCGGGTCAAGTGCGTGCAGAACAGATCAAGCGGCTGGTATAGTAACAAATTAATTATTTTAATAAAATAATAGTAATATTTAATGTTTTATAATAAATGTAATCAATTTAAATAATTTTTTTTTTATCAATCATACATTAATCGTTTAGAAGAAAACATCAAAATTGGTTGTCCACATAGGTTGACAACTGTTTACATAGTTAAATTGTGAATATCTGGAACGTTTTACTCGGACCAAACAATCTGCCTCTGTGTCAATTTATATAATATTAAGTAACAAATACTGTAATTATATATTTATTTTATATAAATAATTAAATATGATAAATTTCAAAAAAATAAAAAAATAAATTTATGTACATGATGTGTATAAGTTTGTATGATGTGTATAAGAAAAAGGGAAAACAATTATTGCCTTCCCAAATTAACAAAAAATAATAATAAAAGAAGAAACATATAAGTTGTCTTTTTGTTATTTTATTAATACAATCTGATATATTCATTTACTATACTTATTATTACAAAAATAGTTTCTAAAATCTTCAATCTCTCATGCTTCAATCTTTTTTTTCATGAGTATTGATTACTTATTTTGTATTATATGAAAATGGTGATGAAAGAATTTTTTTTATTGAAATATAGAAGAAAAAAATAAATCTGAAATCAATATGGGGCTTAACCACATATACCCAAAAAATTTTACTCTTAATCACATCTACCCAAAATTTTTCCCTTCCTTTATATACCCAGGTAAAAAGTCTTCAA
The DNA here is from genome assembly GCA_900406295.1 of Aurinia saxatilis. Lineage (NCBI taxonomy): Eukaryota > Viridiplantae > Streptophyta > Magnoliopsida > Brassicales > Brassicaceae > Aurinia > Aurinia saxatilis. The sequence continues at coordinate 11,007 of OVAP01007043.1, forward strand.
TACCCTTTTTTTTTTTTTTNCCCAAAATTTTTCCCTTCCTTTATATACCCAGGTAAAAAGTCTTCAATACCCTTTTTTTTTTTTTTTATCGATACCTTCTTTGTCGTCTTCATTGCGTTTCTCAGCAATCT
>OVAP01007044.1:0-11137 GCA_900406295.1 Aurinia saxatilis
GCCGCGGACGGCCCAAACGGGCGCGGGCCGGCCCGTTTGACAATACTAGTTTCATGTTATCAATCTTCGGGGGTGCAATCCGACCCCCACAAGGACCATCGATCCTTGGCATGAACTTAGACTTCCTTTCTACCGGGAATCGTTCCTTCCTTAGGTGTACCCAAACTTGATCTCCCTCTTTAAAGAGCATTTCACGTCTCCCTCTATTTGCATGCTTAGCATACTACTTGGTTTTCACTTATATGTTCCTCTTCGCTTTCTCATGAATCTATTGGACAAGGTCAGCCTTCCTCTTTCCATCTAAGCTAGCTCTTTCACTTACAGGTAAAGGCATTAGATCCAAAGGGGAAATAGGTTGAAAACCATAAACAATCTGAAATGGAGAGTACTTAGAAGCAGAATGCACAGAATGACTGTATGCAAATTCTACATGTGGTAAGCAATCTTCCCAGCTATTCAAGTTCTTCTTAATTAATGCACGCAAAGGAGTAGACAAGGTTCTATTAACTACTTCAGTTTGCCTATCAGATTGGGGGTGGCATGTGGTGGAAAATAACAATTTAGTTCCTAACTTATACCAAAGTGTCTTCCAAAAATAACTAAGAAACTTAGTATCTGTGTCCGAAACTATGGTTTTAGGCATGCCATGCAAACGAACTATTTCCTTGAAAAACAAGCTAGCTACATGCATTGCATCATCATTATTGTGACATGGTATGAAATGTGCCACTTTAGAAAATCTATCTACCACCACAAAAATAGAATCCTTTCTTGTCTTAGTCCTAGGAAATCCAACCACAAAGTCCATAGATATATCAGTCCAAGGATGTGCAGGAATAGGTAAAGGATGATACAAACTGTGGGGTTGAACCTTAGACTTGGCTTGCTTACAGGTTGTGCACCTTTCACAAAGTCGTTCAACATCTCTTCTCAAGTGCGACCAACGGAAGTGATCTTGCATCACTTTAAGAGTCTTGGCAACTCCAAAATTCCCCATTACTCCTCCTCCATCGGCTTCTCTAACATACAATTCTCTCATAGAATAAAAAGGCACACATAAACGGTTATCATAGAATAAAAAACCTTCGTGCCTATAGTATCGACCATCAGCAAACTTTTCACAATCCTTATAGATTTTTCCAAAATCCGAATCATTCTCATAGAGATATTTAAGTTGCTCAAAACCCAGCAATTTAGCCTCAAGAGTAGAGAGTAAGGCGTACCTCCGGGATAATGCATCTGCAACTACATTATCCTTACCTTGTTTGTATTTTATGACATATGGAAATGTCTCGATGAACTCTACCCACCTCGCGTGTCTCTTATTGAGCTTGTGCTGCCCTTTTAGGTGCTTTAGAGACTCATGATTAGTATGTATGACAAACTCCTTAGGCCATAAATAATGTTGTCAAGTTTGCAAGGCTCTAACGAGTTCATACATCTCCTTGTCATATATTGGATAGTTAAGAGTAGCTCCTCTGAGTTTCTCACTGAAATAGGCGATTGGCTTTTTTATCCTGCATCAAAACAGCTCCAATACCTATACCAGAGGCATCACATTCGATTTCAAAGATTTTATGAAAATCAGGTAAACTTAAAATAGGAGAATGAGTAAGCTTCTCTTTTAAGTTCTGAAATGCCTCTTCTTGTGTTTTATCCCATTTGAATCCAACATCCTTCCTAATAACTTCAGTAAGTGGTGCAGCAATGGTGTTGAAGTTCCTTACAAATCGCCTATAAAATCCAGCAAGCCCATGAAAACTCCTCACTTCACTCACATTCGTAGGGCTTGGCCACTCTCGGATTGCTTTCACCTTTTCTTCATCTACTTTAATGCCATCTGCACTTACAACAAAATCTAGAAAGACAAGGTTATCTGTACAAAAGGTGCATTTCTTCAGATTAGCATAAAGTTCATGCTGCCTAAGAATGTCTAAAACCATCCTAAGATGCTTAACATGTTCTTCTAGGCTCTTGCTATAAATTAAGATGTCCTCGAAATACACTACAACAAAAACTCCTATATAAGCTCTAAGAACATGATTCATTAGCCTCATAAACGTACTAGGTGCATTTGTCAATCCAAAGGGCATAACTAACCATTCATACAAACCATGTTTAATTTTAAAGGATGTTCTCCATTCATCACCTTCTTTCATCCTAATTTGATGATAACCACTCTTAAGATCAATCTTACAGAAAATCCTAGAGTCGTGCAGTTCATCAAGCATGTCACCTAATCTAGGAATAGGATGGCGATACTTAACCGTTATGTTGTTGATGGCTCTGCAATCAACACACATGCGCCAGCTTCCATTCTTCTTTGGAACAAGCAGAACTGGTACAACACAAGGACTCATGCTTTCTCAGATGTGGCCCTTCTCCATTAGCTCATCAATTTGCTTTTGTAACTCCTTTGTTTCCATAGGGTTGGTTCTGTAGGCTGGAGGGTTTGAAAGTGATGCTCATGGTACAAAATCAATCTGATGCTCAATTCCTCTGAAAGTTGGCAGACCTGTTGGATTGTCCTCAGGGAACACATCTTGATAATCCTTCAAAATATTAGTCATCTCACTCGGCAGCACCGGTGCAAGGTCAGTACAACTCATAAGAGTTTCTTTAAACACAAAAAGTAATTGAGGTTGTTTAGAAACTAAAGAATGTTTAATTTTACCCCCTTTAATCAGAATGCTTGATTGCTTAGCTTTTGATTCCTCCTTACGCCTTAAGCTCATTTGATCTTGATAGACTTCATGTGAATTCATGGGAACCAAAACTATTTTTCTGCCCTTAAACTCAAAGGAATGGCGATTGGTGTAGCCATCATGAACCACTCTTCTATATGATTGCCAAGGCCTTCCAAGTAAGATATGGCTTGCTTCCATTTGCAATACATCACAAACTACTTCATCCTCATATTATCCTATGGCTAAGCAGACTTTTACTTGACTCTTCACCATCATCTCACCATTGTCGTTGAGCCAATGAAGCTTGTAAGGCTTTGGATGCTTGATTTTCTCTAGACCCAATTTTTGGACCATAATCTCACTAGCCACGTTGGTGCAACTTCCTCCATCAATGATGAGGCTGCAAACCTTCCCCTGAACTAGACACCTTGTGTGGAATAAATTTTCCCTTTGCTCCTGTTCTTCAGCTTTGGTAAGGATGCTTAAAGACCGCATTGCTACTAACAGCTCTCCCATCGTTAGTTGTTCTTCATGTTCCTATGAACTTGAGTACTCATCAGTTGTTTGAATCTCTCCATTATCAAGGAGCATCACTATCCTCTTGTTAGAGCATTCATTGGCTGAAAGACCTCTTCCTTGTCATTTGAAGCATCTAACAGCTTTAGACCTTGTTGCAGCTTCCTTGGCCTTTCCCTTAATGTCTTGATTAGCTAAGATTGTTGGAGCTTGTGGCTTTGGATTGGAATGTGGACTGACATCTTTCTGATAGCTAGGTCTCTCTTCATGTTGAGAACCAAATCTAGAAGACCCATAGCCTGTCTTGGTAACGCTTTTTCTCTTAACTTGCTGCTCGAACAAAATCGCCTTATGCAGCATCTCTTCTAACTCCACATAATATTGAGTCTCCAGCCTGTCTTGAATGTCTCGGCTCAAACCTCCCATAAACCTTGACATAGTTGCCTCTCTATCCTCAGATATGTTGGCTCGCAACATTAAAGTTTCCATCTCTTGGAAATACTCTTCTACTGTCCGATTACCTGGTGCCAAGCTCCTTAGCTTCTGATGAAGCTCGCGATGGTAATGGCTGGGCACAAACCTTTTCCTCATGAGGTTCTTCATCTCAGTCCAACTCTCCACAGGATGCTCTTCATTACGCCTCCTTGTAGTTACAATCTGATCCCACCAGCTCGATACATAGTCATAAAATTTAGTGGCAGCAACCTTCACTTTGTTGGTCTCCGTATAATGCTGACAATTGAAGACCAGCTCGATTTTCTTCTCCCACTCCAAATAAAAATATGCATCATTCTTGCCATGAAAAGATGGAATCCTCAGTTTAAGTCCACCAAAATCATCCCTTGGTTGGTTCCTGCCTTCCCTTGAATGTCTTTGTCTTCTTACACTATGGCGTGATGATTCACTGCTGTTGTAAGTGTGAGTCTCTCGATCCCTAGATTGCTCTCGTTCTCTCCTTGGCTCTCTTTCTCGTTCCCTTCTTTGCCTCCTCAAGTTTTGTTCAACTTCAGAGTGCCGGAGTTCTTGACGCAGAGCATTCACCGTAGTGTCCATCATTTGCTCAACTCTAGTTGTGATTGCTTCCATCATTTGCTCAACAAACAGTTCTGATTGTTTATTGTTGTCTCTTCTTCTCCAGACATGTTTATGCAATAATCAAATTACAAAAAAACAGAATCAACAGTTCTCTGCAATAATATGATCAATTAAACACAGCAAGGAGAACTGAGAACAACTCTTAAAACCAGAAAAGTCCAGTTTTTGTGAACCCTATTTGATTAGATATGGAAGTTGATGTGTTTTCTTCTGAATTTTACGAGAGAGTGCAGTATCATATAGTTCAGAAAGTGAACTTCACAATTTCAAAAAATTTAAGACGAATCAGATAGATAATCAAGCCTAAAATGTCTAAACAAAATCACGACACCAGAATTGAAATTTGCAAGAATATAAACAACCTGATCACCTTAGTGTCCATCGTTTGCTCAACTGCTTCACAGTGATTTCAACCTGCTTGATCTTCTACCATATTTCTGAAACAAAATCAAGCCCAGCAACAGTAAAGGGTTCCCACGAAAATTCCAAATAAGAAAACAAAACTAAGAACTTTAATTCTCTTTAGCAAACTAACAGCTGGAACAAGATTTCTATTTTTTTTTTTTTTTTGTAAAATTTTAAAGCAGAAACAATGATGAAACTAACAGCCTATTACATATTCTTCAAGCTAAACCTAATCAGTTTTGGGTTTAGGCAAAGAGAATTCAAAAGTAAATAAGAACAGCAGATTTGCAAAGAAGAAAAACTCAACTTCTCGATGTGCTCTGATACCACTTAACACACTCCTCCAAGGATCGAATCACGGAGTTGAGCTTGGGATAGTCTTTGCAACCAGGAAACAGTGAAGTCTCAAGGATCAAGGGATGTGGATTGAATGGTCTCACAGAAGATGTGGAAGGCTTCTGATATTCCTCACGAAGTCTTTGGATATGACACACAAAAGAAAACGAGTTGCTGTAGGATATGACACACAAAAAGCTTGCTGGATATTACTCACCAACAAAGAACAAAACTCAAAGTGTTTCTTTTCATAAAAATGTGCATAAGGATGCAGTAGAGTTTTACAGTGTTTAAATAGCAAAATAAGAAGCCCTAGATGTCTGAAAATAAAGGAAAAAGAAAACAGAAAAATAAAAATCAAATAAGGAAAGTTTTTTCTTTTATTTTTCTCTTGGCCGTGTGATAGAATGATTGGCCACATTTTGAGTAAACAACGGGCTATTGCGATGTGAATCACTTGCCTCGTTAAAAACCTTGTCAAGAAAACCCGGTGGGATAAAACCTGACAAGGAAAAGAGTACAAAATGAAACACATACCCATTGTTGAACTCACTGTGCTTGAATCAAAACCAGGGTGGTGTGATTCACATTCTCTTCAAACTTATGTAGTTTCTCCGTTTGTTTCCAAAAGATGTCAAGCAAACCTCCAAGTGCTTTGTTGAATGTTTTGGCTCTGGAACGAGTCATTGGACCAGCTGGTACTAGTAGGGCTTCCTCTGCTTCAATTTATCTTCTGGTATAAGCTCTGGTTCAAGCTCATCCACTGCTACAAGCTCTGATTCAAGCTCTTCCTCTGCTACAAGCTCATCCACATGTTCCGAGTCCTTGATGCCTTCCATGCTCATATCACTTGACGCTGCATAAATGTTGGTGCGGCCCATCCTCGCGATGAGTTCAGTTGGTGCCAGAAGGCTTATGGGTTCCATCCTAAGTCTAGCTAGTTGAGTATATTTGCTAGGCAGTTTGTTACCTGTATTGTGATTGAGTGCTGTCCGAAGGCTTTTGTGGACCATGGAAACTGAGTGGGAGTGTATGAGCGAACTCCCCCCGCCCCCCGTTTTTAGGAGAGGGGACAACTGAACTCATCGGGTGGATGAGCTGCCTACGTACCCTTGAAAAGGGATCAAGTCGACTCGTAGTTCATTTGTGGTGAATATTCGGTGGTCGTATTCGGTGTAAGCACTTAGTGATAATACTTGGCACTTCTTTGCCTTCCAAGTTGACGAGTTCGTAGACGCCCGGTTTTACGACCTTGGAAATTCGGTAGGGTCCTTCCCAGTTTGTTCCGAGTTTGCCGGCGTTTAGTTCGGCCGTGTTCTGGAACACTTTGCGGAGGACAAGTTCAGACTCCTGGAATCGTCTGTCGAACATTGCTGTTGTAGTATCTTGCGGCTGCTTGTTGATAGTTCTGTAGTCGGATGTATGCCTGGTCACGGCGTTCATCGACTGGATCCAACTCGTCGATTTGCAGGAGGTGATTGAGATCCTCGTGTTGTGGGAGGAGTGTGCGTTGTATGCCTAGAAATTCCACTTTCGTTGGGATGACACATTCAGTTTCGTATACGAGTGTGAAGGGAGTCTCGCCAGTTGGTCGCCTTGGGGTTATCCGATGCGACTAGACGACTCCATCAAATTCGTATGCCCATCGTCCCTTCTTGGCGTCGAGGTATTTCTTGAGTCCGTCGAGTATTTTCTTGTTGGCCGCTTCTGCCTGGCTGTTACCTTGTGAGTAGCGAGGAGTTGATTTTCCGAGGCGAATCTTCCACTTTGCACGGAATCCTTCGAATCGGGCTGAGATGAACTGTGACCCATTGTCTGTGATGATTTCGTAGGGAACATCGTGGCATAAAATGATAATTTCCATACGAAGGGCTCAACTTGAGCGTCTTTGATGCTGGCATACGACTCCGCCTCAACCCACTTGGAAAAGTAATCGGTTAGCACAAGCAAGAATCGTTTTTGCTTTGATCTGTGAAGCGGACTCATAATGTCCATGGACCATCTCATGAACGGATATGGTGATGACACTGATGTTAGCATCTCGGTGGGTTGATGAAAGGTCGGAGCGTGACGTTGGCACTTCTCGCACTTAGCAGAGAACTGCTCACAGTCTTTCATCATAGTGGGCCAGAAGAAACCATATCTCGTGATTCTGATGGCCAAGCTACGGCCTCCGGAATGGTTGCCACAAGAACCGCCATGAACATCTTCCATTACTCTGTGAGCGTTTGTTCCTTCGAGACAAGTGAGCAGTGGGCAGCCAAGCCCCCATTTGTAGAGTTTGTCATCCTTGATGACGTAGCGTGTTGCTTGGCCTCTAAGTTTACACGCGGCCCACTTATCCGTTTGAGCGTCTCCGTTGGTGATGTAGAGTTTGATTCTTTCCATCTTAGGAGTGTCGCATCCATAAGTGCTATGATCAGTTGCTTCGTCTATTTCCATGGGGATGACCTCCTCTTTTGTTGGGCTGGGCTGGTTTTGGAATCCTTTTCGGCAGTGATCACATGAATCGGATGGGTTTCTTGGATGCTTGGGTGAGCAAGGAGTTCTACCGGGAAGACCTTTCGTAGTTCTGGATCTGATGTGGAGCCCAAGGCTGATAGCGCGTCGGCCGTAGTGTTTTCGTTTCGAGAAATTTGTGTCAAGGTAAACTCTGTGAACTTTTCTGATAGTTCCTTTACGATGTTGAGGTAGGCCCCCATCCGTTCGTCTCGTGCAACATATTCTCCATTGAATTGATTCAGGACAAGTTATGACTTGTAGAAGGCTTGGATCTTCTGGACATTGACGCTCAAGGCACGTCACAATCCTGCAATCAAAGCTTCATATTCTGCTTCATTGTTGGAGGCTGGGAAATCGAAACGGATGGATTATTCGCTGATTTCTCCTGTAGATGAGGTCATAAGGATGCCGGCTCCGGACCCTTGCTTGGATGATGATCCGTCTGCGTGAAGCATCCATGTTGTGTGTTCAGTAAGGTCGGTGTCCGTTCCTTCTAGGAGTTCGACCATGAAGTCAGCTAGTACTTGTGTCTTCGCACTATTGCGGCTGCGATACTCGATGTCGTATTCGCTCAGCTCCACGGCCCACTTTTCTAGACGTCTGGATTGGCTTGGACTGTGCAAGATGGTCCGTAATGGAAATGGAGTGAGCACCACAATTGAGTGAGATTGGAAGTAAGGCCTCAGCTTGCGTGCTAACATTACGAAAGCTAAGCGAGCTTCTCCATTTACGGATATCTGGTCTCGGCGTCCGTTAAGGTCTTGCTGACGTAGAAGATTGGTTGTTTTTTGCTTCTCTCTTAGCGAATGAGTACTCCGCTGATAGGTGAAAGAGATATTGCTATGTAGAGGAACAAAGGTTCGCCGTCGATAGGTTTGGCTAGCACCGGGGCCCGCTCAAGGTAGTCCTTCAGTTGTTGGAAGGCTTCCTCGCATTTCTCTTACCACTCAAAGTGTTTGTTACCTTTGAGGATGTTGTAGAAGGGTAGGCACTTGTCTGACGACCTAGATATGAAGCGGTTGAGCGCTGCAATGCGCCCCGTAAGGTGTTAAACCTCTCGTTTGTTCGCCGGAGATGCCATCTTTAGGAGAGCCTTGATTTTCTTTGGATTGGCTTCTATGCCGTGCCAGGTGACGAGACAACTAAGGAATTCACCGGAAGTGACTCCGAAATGACACTTTGTAGGATTCAACTTCATGTTGTGTTTGTTGAGTTACTTGAAGAAATCTTCGAGGTGGGCCACATGCTCGTGTTGGTCCAGCGATTTTACGAGCATGTCGTCGATGTATACCTCCATGGTCTTTCCAGTTGTTCGGCGAACATCTTGTTGACCAACCTCTGGTACGTTGCACCTGCATTCTTAAGACCGAAAGACATACCTTTATAACAATAGGTAGCTCTATTGGTGATGAAGGTTGTCTTCTCACGATCGTGAGGATGCATGAAGATCTGGTTGTAGTCCGAGAAGGCGTCGATGAACGATAGGAGTTGGTTTCATGTCGTTGCTTCGACTAGCCGATTGATGTGGGGAAGAAGGAAACTGTCTTTGGGACACGCCTTGTTGAGGTCGGTGAAGTCGACGTAAACTCTCCACTTTCCGTTCTTCTTCTTGACCACCACTGGGTTGGCAATCAGTCTGGATTTTTTACCTCCGTGATTGATCCGACCTTGAGGAGTATGTATACTTCGCCGTTCACTACATGTGCTCGTTCTGGGCCCATCCTCCTTCTCTTCTTTTTGATCGGCTTGAAGGTTGGGTCCACTTTTAACTCATGATATGCGATGTCCATGCTGATTCCAGGCATGTCTTCAGCCGCCTAAGCGAAAGTGCTGATGTTTCTTTTCGGGAACGCGATGAACTCTGTGCAGAGAGAATCTGGTAGGTTCGCGCCGATCTCTACGAGCTGTTTTGGATGCTCATCGTCGATGCAGACTGTGACGACTGGGTCCACTAGTGATTCCTCTTCTTCTTGGGCTTCTGCGATTTGTAGTTGATGCATGACGATAGATAGTTACTTCCTGGCTCTGTGATTCATCTGCCGTTTCTTGTGCTTGCCTTCTGGGACCCGGTCCGTGACTGGTTTTCGCAGCTTATGTTCGGCTAGCAAGCATGCTCTGGACTCTTTCTGATTTTCGTGGATGGTTTTGATTCCCTTGGATGTTGGGAACTTGATGCACAAGTGGTAAGTTGAGGAGACCGTCAGCATTGAGTTTAGCCAAGGGGTTCCCAATATTGTGTTGTATATTGCTAGGTAGTCATGACCGAGAAGGTTATAGTCTTTGTGATGCCTTCGGCTTGGACATGGAGCATGATTGTTCCGAGGGTCATGGTTGTATTCCCGGAGACGCTCATCAGAGGCTTTGGAGTTTTGTCGATTCATGATGCGTCCATACTCATGCGTAGCAATGTGTCCATGAAGATTACGTTGACCGAGCTTCCTATGTCCACCAAAACCTTGGTGATGTCGATGTCGCTGATGGTCAGATGGATGACGAGAGGATCATTGTGAGGTCGTTTGTTCCTTTTGCGTCCTTCTCAGTGAAAGAGATGTTGTTGTTTGGACAGTTTGACTCGGGGGCCCGTGTAGGGCTAGAGCTTACCTTACGCTAGAAAGACTTGATCGCGGAGACATGGTCTGGGCAGTATGGTGATCCTCCCATGATCATGTTGACGTAATGACGAGAATGATTCGTCGTAGGATGTGGATACGGATCGGAGAGTAAGGTGTTGGAGATCTCCGAATCTGTGTTCGACTGATGGTTGTAGATGTGTGCATCTCCACTATATGGTGGGGTCATCGTGGATCTGTCGAGATGGAATTGATCCGCGAGTTTGTCACCATCGGCTATGTTCATAGTTCAAGCGATTCTTCGTGTAGAGCAGTCGATGAGGTTCCCACAGTCGACGCCAAATTGTGTGGGCTGGAATTCACACACAACCAAAAACTTGTCAAACGAATCTTTTAAGGGATCGTCGACTCTAACTATGTGAATCGCTATGAAAGTAAAGACAAAAGAACAAAGAACAAGAGAAGGAAGTGGGGTCATTTTATTGATCGTAAAGAGAATTCTCGAATACAAGCTGTTAAGACTTAGGCTATTCGAGAAGATCAAGATGTGAAAGATGATCTAAGACCTACGACCTTAAATCCTATATATATTGCTAGCTAAACCNGATCTAAGACCTACGACCTTAAATCCTATATATATTGCTAGCTAAACCGTCTTGGGGCCCAAGATCTTTGCAGGCCGTCTTCCATTTTCCTCTTATATACTTCCTTTTCTCCGACCACCTTTGGGATAGTTTCCTTTTCTCCGAGATGTGCTAACGATTTTATTCTTGAACCTTCTTGCTTGACGGCGCTGAAATTACTTTGTAGGGTTATGTCTAGATGAAAGACGGAGATGAGCCCACGACGCGGAACTGGGCCATTTGGCTACCTAGGAGTGTTTCTGGGCCCACGAGATTTTCTGATAATCTCGTGAGTCGTATGTGTTAGGATGACCACCTCATTAAAAACCTTAGTAAGGAAAACCACGTGGGAAAAGTGAAGGAAAGTTGTCCTGAAATCACATTGTATGACTCAAACATGGTT
>OVAP01007046.1:0-11136 GCA_900406295.1 Aurinia saxatilis
ATAAAGAGACATGAATCAAAACTTGATAACTGAATAATACTCAATATAAAATCAAAAATAAAGAACTACATGGGTTTAATAACACTTCTCAGCAGTATCAAAGGATAAGAATAAAGAGAAGATGCAAGCCCCCTCAATGAATCCTCAAGAACAATGAAGCAAAACTGAAGAAAACAATGAAACAAAAGTGTTTTTATCTAAGAGATGAAAGGAAAAACGTGTTCTAGGGTTTCTGGGGCTTAGACCCTTTATATAGGGGAGCAAAAAACGAGTGTAATCTTCTCAAATAAGGTAAGGATTGATTTGATTCGAATTTTCAAAAGTGGCCATCGTGGTGATGGATCGACCGATCCATGCATGAATCGATCGGTCCCTTGCTTGCTAGTCGATCCATTAGTGGTTCACAGGTGTGGTGTGATCATGGATCGATCGGTTCATGCCTTCAGGTCGATCCATGCATGACTTGTGGGTCTCGAGTGGTCATGGATCGATCGATCCATGCTTTCTTCTTCATGAATTCTTCACCTTTTATCTCACAACTCCACCTTGAAGCTCAAATATAATATTCCACGTGTTTTGCTCCTGTTAAGACTTTAAAACGACACTAAAAGACTCGAAAAACAGTTGAAAACCAGGGTTAGAACGAGTTAAAAACGCAATATATCACTATGTTCGAGAACTTTGGAGGAGATATAAGTCGGATTTTTTGTTTCTCTGAAAAACAAAAAATGATTTTAGTTTTTTTAGAGAAATTTCGTTTACATTTTGGTTTTGATAATTTGTTCACGGTTGATCAGTACGGATATAGTGGCGGTCTTGCTTTATTCTATAGTAATGAATATGATGTCAAAATAATATTCTCTAATAATAGAATAATTGATATTCAAGCATTGATCAAAGGAAAATTTATTTACTTTGTTTATGGTGATCCTATTGCAAAATATAGAGAACAAGTGTCTGAACGCTTAACACGTATTAAATGTCTCGCGCGACGCACCTTGGTTTTTAATTGGGGATTTTTTAATGAATTAACGTGAAATCATGAAAAACAAGGTGGTGCTTTGCGGCCAGCTTCCTCCTTTACCCCTTTTAATTTGATGATTGACATGTGCGGTCTGCTAAAATTTCCTTGTTTTGGCAATCAATGTTCATGGCGGGGTCGACGACATAAGACGGTTATTCGCTGCTGTCTGGATCGGGCTTTGGCCAATGGGGATTGGCACATTCGTTTTTCTTTCTCCTTTATCGATGATAGGAGTGATATTTTACCGGTTTTTACTATATATTTTATGTGTTTTCCATGACATAATCAAAGGATTTCGAGGCTAAATTGATTTTTTCACTATTTTATGATTTCAAAGTGGTTTTGTGAGACTAAGGCTTTTTAGGTACAAAAATGGGTTTTTCTCGCTTAAGGCAGTAAATCAGCACCAGATATTCAGGCCCATAAGAAACTGCTATACATTTTGGATTGATGTGAAATTTGGAGCCAATCAAGCCACGTGAGTTATATTTTATATGGGCTTGGAATCAAGTCATTAGACCCAACGAGTAGGAAGTTATGCCCAATTCACTGAAGAGATGTCTGTCTGAAGCGCAAAGCCCAATCAGTCGATCACACTTATGTTGATCGATCAATTGAGTTGCAGATAATCACAAAAAACTTCTAGAAACTTATCCTAACCACTCTAGATACTCAGGGAATATTTGGGAACAACAAAAATCTGTGTGAGAAGATTTAGAGCTATCAGAAGACCATTCTAGAAGAGAATCGATCGAATATTCTCTGTTTATTCGATCGATTGAAGAGCTATGATGTGGATTTGTTGGACTTGGTAGAAAATACCCATTTTCGACCTAAAATGCATTGTTTTCACAAAAACACTTTGAAACAAAAAATTGTGAAATCCAGTGGTTTATGTTTCAAATCAAATAGTTTCTTTGTTAAAAAACCAAAAAATCATATCGAAAAGCGGTAAAATATCATCCCTATTAATATGTCATGCAAGCGCACATGTCTCGCAGTAGTACTTAGGGGTGTAATCCACAGGGAGCAGAGTGTAGGCAATAGCACGTTCAAGTTCACTCGAGCTAAGCAGCAAAATGAAGTGGTTTGCGGTTTTGGTCGATCGACAGTGTGAACTGGTCGATCGATTGGAACACCTTTCAGTCGATTGCATATTATGTGGTCGATCGATCAATGCCTAAAAATGCTAAAAACAAATGAAACGTGAGCAAATTCAGTAATAAAAGGCATTCAGAAGTCAGGAAATGCAGTAGAGGATCACGGTTTGAATTATTCAGGGTAGTAACTAGTGTAAATCCTAGTCTAGGCTATATAGTTGAAATCACTATTAACTGACTTTCCTTATGGCCAGCCTTAGCCAGTCTAGTTCAATTGGTATCCGAGTTAACTCTAACATATATATTTTTCAGAAAGAGAACATGTGGGCTGATCAACCAATTAATCTAGGCATTAAGTTCAAGAAATCAAAATCGACTAAACGATACATAGTAAAGCTTTCACTATCAATTTCTGGATCTCTTACTCTAGTGGTGTATTAGTAGCATGTTTATCCTATGATTATATTAATATATGATATAAAAATAAACCTATAAACTAATCATTACACAACTTTATTGTCTATCTACCAAACCATGATACCTCCTAGCAAAACCATATTCCTAACTAAAAGACTACTCAAACATAGTAAGAGCAAACATAATGACAATAAAAATAGCTTATTATAAAAAAGGGTTTAGAATAGCTTCTTTGGAGTGCAGAGATTACAAACTTTGTCCTTGAAGCAATGATCAAAGCAACAATAAAATGAAGAAACAAGATAAAAAACTGAAAACTATTTAGTCTGGATGCCTGATACCTTTTGAGTGTTTGTTATGTTTCTCTCTGGTTTGAGTCGTCTATATATTTATAGGGGAGAGGGTCGAGCAGTTGGTCAAGATGAATCAGGAAGAAGATTTGGATAGGAATCCAAATATTTATGATTATCCTATCTCAATCGATCGGTCGCCATTATTTTAATCGATCGATGGATATCTAAAATGCATTTTCTTAAAATTTAGTATCTTCAGTGATTATCTCCAATATATACTGATAACTCCTTAAATGGGCCTCTGCTCCGGTCGATTGGGCCTTCATTTCATCGAGCTTCTGGATACACCCTCAATGATTTGGGTTTAACTTCTTACTCCTGAGGGCTAATAACTTGATTCCAAGCCCATGTGATAGCTAAATCATGTGGCTTGATTTTCCTAACTCCTCACTTCAATCTAAAATAAACATCTTTTCATCTGGGCCTTTACTTCTGATGTTGATTTGTTGGACTTGGTAGAAAACACCCATTTGTGACCTAAAATCCATTATTTTCACAAAAACACTTTGCAAACTGAGAAATGTGAAATCCAGTGGTTTATGTTTCAAATTGTTTATTCGTTAAAAACACCAAAAATTCATATCGAAAAGCGGTAAAATATTATCCCTATCAGTACCACACCCATAAACCTAACCTTTTTTCAAACCCCATGCAGTCTCTTTTTCTTTCTTATCTTAAATGCAGTATGTGTAAAACGGTCGGAGAGATGAGACCACGCAATTTTCCAATTACTCGTGAAGGCTGGCAAAAAAACATGCTACGATCTTAACCCATGCATGGAGATACAAAGAAAAGATTTCAAGATTGATATTTCTTGTGAAACATCATCAAAATTAAGGTAAAACTCGTGCCTTGCTGTATATGGTGAAAGCTTTTGGATGAAAAAAAAAAAAATCCAAAGCTTTATAATCCATATTTGTTTAGCAAAAAGGCCAGGAAAATCAAGGATCAAAGATGGAGAAAGGTGGAAAATATTCAAAGGAGTCCGGAGATGTTCGAAGAAGACTTTAGATTTCCATAAAAGAATCTAAGTCTAGGGGAGGAACAAGCCAAGCTATGAAGAAAGTGATTGGGGAACTGTGCCATCAAGCAGTCCGATCTCTCTTGCTTTTTTGCAAACATATCATATTTCTCTTGAGTACGGTAACCTTTAAATACATTAGCCCCACCTCTAAATATTAGCCTCCTTACATTACAAACCTAGCCTGTTTTTATCTAGTTGATATTCTCCGGTAAAAAAACACACGCAATAATTAATGAATGTAGAGAGTCAGATTTTGGTGCAGTTAGGGTATTTGCAGGTTGAGATTTTTGTTTGACAGTTGGGAGAGTTTTGGTGGGAGTATGAGATGAGAGCTTTTGGACAGGATTGTCGAGATGACCATCACGAAGTTTCAGCCTCTAAGTTGTGGTACAAGTAAGCGAGTTAAAAAAATTTCGAACTTATTTTCCTTTCTTGGCATATTGTTTGTTCGAGGACGAACAAAGTTAAGTCTGGGGATTTGATAAGGGTGATATTTTACCGGTTTTTACTATATATTTTATGTGCTTTCCATGACATAACTAAATGATTTCGAGGTTAAAGTGATGATTTTCAATATTTTATGATTTCAAAGTGTTTTTGTGAGAATAATACTTTTTAGGTACAAAAACGAGCTTTTCTCGCTTACGGCAGCAAATCAGCACCAAATATTTAGGCCCATAATAAACTGCTATACATTCTGGATTGATGTGAAATTTGGAGACAATGAAGCCACGTGAGTTAGATTTTATATGGGCTTGGAATCAAGTAATTAGGCCCAACGAGCAGGAAGTTATGCCCAATTCACTGAAGAGATGTATGTTTGAAGCGCAAAGCCCAATCAGTCGATCGCACTTATGTTGATCAATCGATTGAGTTGCAGATAATCACAAAAAGCTTCTAGAAACTTCTCCTAACCACTCCAGATACTCAGGGGACATTTGGAAACAACAAGAATCCGTGCGAGAAGATTTAGAGCTATCAGAAGACTATTCTAGAAGAGAATCAATCGAATATTCTCTGTTCATTTGATCGATTGAAGAGATATGATCAAATATTGTGAATCTCTTCAGCTGATCCTCTCTTATCCCTTTGCTGAAGCCCTTGGACGTGCCTCACTCTCTATATAAAGAGACTTTTTGTCTCAGAAAAGTGTGTGCCTATCTTTCACCAAAACTCTCTAGAGAGAGCACTTTGCTTTCAATTGTTTTCAGGAAGCGAAACGTCAGCTGACAGAGGCTTATGAAGAAGAAGAGGTATACTGGAAACAAAAAAAGTCGGAACTTATGGTTAAAATAGGGGGATCACAATACTAAAGATTTTCTTGCCTATACCAAACATCGTCGGGCCCGTAATCGCATTATAGGGCTTACTGATTATTTTGGTTCTTGGGTAACTTCGGAGAAGGATATCGAGAATATCGCGGTTGATTATATTAAAACCATTTTCAGTAAAACCTCACCGGTGACTCTCGGTGACTTTTTGAGTGAGATCCCATCCTCCATTACAAGGGATATGAATGATTTTTTAACAACAATAGCAGTTAAGGAAAAATCCGAAAGGCCCATTTTATGATGTATCCTGAAAAGGCACCTGGTCCGGATGGTATAACAGCCTTGTTTTTACCAAATATCAAGGTCCACGGTCAAATTAGACATCATAAATTTAGTGAATGACTTTATGCAAACGGGACAATTGGACCCGCTTTGAATACGACTAATATCTGTCTTATCTCTTAATTGGAAAGACCGACACAAATTTCGGAGTTTAGGCCAATTAGTCTTTGTAATGTGGGATATAAATTATCTCGAAAATGCTCATTGAGCGTTTAAAATTAATTATACCGCAATTAATTTCCAAAACTCAATTTGCCTTTGTGTCTGGTCGTTTAATTTCGGATAACATTCTCCTCGCACATGAGATGTTTCATGCTTTGCGTACAAATAACTCTTTTAGACAAAATTATTTGGCCATCAAAACAGATATGAGCAAGGCGTTTGACAGAGTGGAATAAACTTTTATCGAGCATTTTTTGCTAAAAAAAATGGGGTTTACTCGATTATGGGTTAAATGGATAATGGGGTGTATTACGTCTGTTACCTATCAGGTGCTTATTAATGGTCAACCAAATGGCAGTATCTTCCCCTGAAGGAGAATGTGGCAAGGTGATCCCTTATCACCATTTTTATTCATTTTGTGTACGGAATCCCTAGTTGCAAATATAAAGAAATTTGAGTGGGAGAAAAGGCCTACCGGTCTTAAAGTGGCTCGAGCTGACCACCCGTTTTGTACCTTCTATTTGCCGATGATATCATTTTCTTCTCTCTGGGCTCCATTGAGGAATGTTTGGTGATCCTAGGTCTCCTAAAAGATTATGAAAAAGTCTCGAAGCAGGAAATTAATTGTGATAAGTCTTCGGTCCAATTTGGCCACAAGGTTGATCCCGCGGTGCGAGAGGCCACACAAACACTTCTGGGCATATCAAATTTAGGAGGCATGTGCAACTATTTAGGCCTACCTGAAAGTCTCAGTGGCCCGAAGACAAAGGTCTTTGCCTTTTTCAAAGAAAATGTTCAAAGTCGGGTTAATGGCTCGTCCTCCGGGCTCCTCTCCAAAGGGGGCAAAGAGGTTTTGTTAAAATCGGTCGCTACGGCAGTCCCGACTTATACTATGACTGTTTTCCTCGACCCAAGACAAATACTTTCAATCTCAACAGTGCCATTGCTAAATTCTGGTGGGAGTCGAATGGCCAACGTGGGGTTCACTGGCTCTCTTGGGACAAGATATGTAAAGATAAGTCAGAAGGGGGACTAGGTTTCCACTACATTGAAGACTCCAACACGTCTTTATTTGGCAAAGCAATTGTGGGGACTAATTAATCATCCCACGTCTCTCTTTGCGCAGGTCTTTAAGGGGAGGTATTTTTGGAACTCACATCCATTGGATTCGATCAGGGTTTCCAAACCTTGATATGGTTGGCGTAGTATAATCTCGGCTCGTACTTTGGTTAAAGCTGGCTCGATTCTCAGAACTGGGTCTGGCAATTCGGTTTCTGTTTGGAATGACCTTTGGATAGTAGAACCTTCACCAAGACCAGCGGTTTGTAAAGGGATAAATTATTATCCCAACCTCATGGTCAGTCATTTAGTTGATGCCCTCACTCATACAGAAGTTATTCCTTTTATATGCAGTATCCCAATCAGTCTTTCTTTTCAGCCAGACACACTTGAGTGAAATTACATAAAAACGGAAATGTATATTGTTAAAACTATTATCGAAAGGGTCGATATCTAAGCGAGTGGATCGTTCTTTTGGCCCATATGTTACGGATTTGCAAGTCTTTGCCTGGAAATGACACTGTCCGCATAAGCTGAAACATTCTATTTGGCAGGTCATAACAAGGTGCTTTTCGGTTACCGAACGACTTCGAGGACGGGGACTCGCCTGTGATGGTTCTTGTCCTTATTGTGGCGCCGAATCGAAAACCATTAATCATGCGTTATTCGAATGCCCACTCTCACTTCAAGATTGGGCCATGGAGAAAATGCCTTCCCCTCCAAGGATTTTCCCAGGGCCTTCGGTTTTCACTAATTTGATTATTTATTTTGGCGTCTCCCGCCAGGTACGACAGACAAGACCTTTCCTTGGAATCTTTGGTATATTTGGAAAGCACGGAATGATAAAGTGTTCAGAGATTTTGACTAGGATCCTCAAGATGTCGTCTAACTTGCAGAAATAGAAGCTCTCTCGTGGGAGAGTGCTCAGGGTGCTGACCAAACTAGGGCTGTTGTAGAATTTACGACCACCGGATCGCCCACTTCTGTATTTTTTACAGCTCCTCGACGGCCACCGAAAATCTCTTGGGCATAGGATGGTTCCATAGTGACTGTGACACATGCGTATTTATGGGAGCTCATAATCTCCGACGCAGTCAATCACCTCTACACACGGAAGTGGAAGCCCTCATTTGGGATATGCTGAGCATGATCGACCATCATACGCTTGGAGTATCTGTCGCTACAGATTCACAGGAGTTTGTTAAGATGGTATCTTCACCAACGGAGTGGACATGTTTCTCGGTCTATATGGAGGATGTCACACCACTACAAGAAAACACCCCATTTGAGACGTATATTTGCGACGGCCATAATAAGTCACAAATGTGCAACGCCTTTGCGACGGATTTGCAATAAAAGAAAGGATTAGATGCAACTTCCTCGCAAATTTGCGAGGAAACGATTTCCCGCAAAGTCGTCGCAAAATTGCGTCTAATCCTTTCTTTGCGTTGAAAGAGAGTGTAATATGCGACTCCATTTGCTATGTACCGACATACTGTCGCAAATCAGAAGCAAATTTGTGACGCACTTGCGTGTTTTGGTAGTTACATCGGTACGTTGGTAGAGAAATGTTTTAATGGTCTGACATAAATGCTTATATGTCGCAAGTGCATCGCAAAATGGAAGTACATCCGTAGCAAATCTATAGCAAGTCCATAGAAGTCAATTTAGAAATTCTATAAATAGAGAGCTGAGAGGGTGAGATGAAAATCACAACCAAAACATCAAGAAAAAAAATGAGTGTAGAAAAAAAAAATTAATTAGCTTTTCGGGGGTGAAACTTATGAAGTTTTTAGATCGAGGATATATATATTGGAGCAATGTCTAGGGAACATGATGTTTATACTGTTCGGACATGGATGTATAACCGTCGAGATCCAAAGACCCGTGAAGTGCGGAAGGAGTACAAGGATGGGCTCCAACAATTCTTGACGCAGGCAACCAATTACCAGCGAAAGTTCATGTAAAATTATGGTACCTATATCAAAATATTTTGTCCTTGCATTAAGTGTCGGAATGTTCCTTGTAAGGATCTTGATATTGTTTACAAGCATTTGATCACCCGAGGGTTTTTGCCAAATCATTATGTGTGGTTTTTCCATGGTGAAGATTTTGTTGTTAATGTTCGTGGTAGTTCATTAAGTAAGCATAATTAAGTTGGAGATGAACGAATGAGTGATCAAAATTATGAAGGTCAATATAATGATCAGTCCAATCAATACGGGTATGAAAATGATCTAGATGGAAATAGATTTCATGACATGGTAACTGATGCATTTCATGAAACTACTGCTGCATTTACCGATACTAGTATATAGGAACCAAACTAGAGGCTAGGAGATTCTATGATATGTTAGATGCTGCGAATGAACCTCTATACGAGGGATGTAGAGAAGGATTTCCGAAATTTTTATTGGCGTCTATGATGATGAAAATTAAGTCAAGAGCATAATGAATTAGAAGTTTGCATGGATAAATGGGTTGCATTAATTAAAGGCATTTTGCTGGAGGGCAATAACGGTGTTGAGTCGTATTATGATATACAAAAACTTGTTTCTAATCTTGGTTTACTCGCTCAGACTATTGATGTGTGTATTGACTATTGAATGTATTGTTTGGAGAGAGGATGAGAATCTTGAGGCATGTCCGTTTTGAGGAAAATCAAGATATAAAGAGGCAGATGATCGAACACGAGTTTCATACTAGTGAATGTGGTATTGCCTATAACAGATCGTTTAAAGCGATTTTATCAATCTGATAGGACGGCAACATCGATGAGGTGGCATGCAGAACACAACACCGAGGAAGGGGTGGTCATACATCCGTCAGATGCGAAGTCCTGGAAACACTTTAACAAGGTACACCCTGAATTTGCAGAGGAATATAAAAATGTGTATCTAGGCCTTTACACAGATGGATTCACCCCGTTTGGTATGTCTGGTCGACAATATTCATTGTGGCCAGTTATTGTTACACCTTACAACCTTCCTCCGGATATGTGTATATAAAGGGAGTTTATATTTTTAAATGTGTTGGTTCCCGGGCATAAGAAGTCTATATTTTGAGAGCTACCTTTTTGGAAGGATCATTTGTTGTGACACAACCTGGATCTGATGCATACATTGAGGAAAAAAAATTTTGATAACATTATTCACAGGTTCTTAAATGTGCAAAAAAACAAAATACAACTTCATATCAAGATTGGATCTCCCTTATATAAGGTCACGGAGCGAGCTCCATTTAACGAGGGACGGGAAGGCACCTATTCCGAGTTTTAGGCTATCGGCAACGGCTAAAGAGATCTTATTTGACTGGGTCAAAACGAAGGTGAAATATCCTGATGGGTACGCTTCAAAATTTTCAAGGTGCATTGAGAACGGGCAGAAGTTTTCTGGTATGAAAAGCCATGATTGTCATGTATTCATGCAACGATTGTTCCCATTCGCATTAAGGGAACTCATACCACCCAATGTGAATGAGGCAATTGCATGTATAATTTTGAGTAGACCATTTAGTTATTTATTTTTAAATGTGTGCAGGCATGGTCTAAACATCTATGTCATGTCTATTTTCATTTTGTATCTATTGGAGCATTGTTCCGAGATTTATGTGCTCGAACACTCACGGAGGACAACATAGCACAGATGGATGCTAATATAGCATTTATCATACGTAACCTCGAGAAGATTTTTCCACCGTCTTTCTTTGATGTGATGGAGCACCTCCTCATTCATCTCGCACATAAAGCGGATCTTGGCGGATCTGTTCACTTCCGATGGATGTATCCGTTTGAGAGGTTCATGAAATATCTTAAAAAATTGGCAAATAATCTGGCAAAGGTAGAGGGATCAATTGTCGCCGGAAGTTTAACAGAAGAAACAACTAACTTTTCTTCATACTACTTCGGTCGAACCGTACATACGAGGAGAACTGCTCGTAAAAGATATGATGATGGTGGGATTGGACGATTGTATTTAGTTGAAGGTATACCTGATGTTTTTTGCGGCATAGGTAGGATGGGTGGGAAGGTTCATCAAAGAGAGTGACAAAGTTGGAAATATTTGATGGTTGCTCACACGTATATTAAGTAAAATTGTGACTATTTTCGGCCGTATGAGATGTAAGTACAAATATACAAATCTTATATATATATATTCATTCAGTCACTGACATTGTTGGAATGATCTTTAAAGATTATTAGAGGGGCAAATTCGAGAAGCTTTCCCAGAGTTGACTGACATGGAAGTAAGGAAGACATTAGAGCGTGATTTTGCTATGTGGATGAAAAAAAGGTTTGTCCTCGATCTATATATATATATACTTCAGTTAGTTAATATATATATATATATATATATATATATATATATATATATATATCCCCGTT
>OVAP01007047.1:0-11135 GCA_900406295.1 Aurinia saxatilis
TAAAAGTTACTTTACAAGTTTTGGTTGTGAGAATTTCGGCTCTCACATATCCCATCGGTGGACCCTCTTGCAAAGCTATTCTTCATGATCCAAAGTGGAAGGATGATGATAAGGATGATACAAAGGCCGTTCGTGAAATTCTCAAAGACATTCCTTCAACACATGCACCATCTAAGGCAAAGCATGTTCGAACTTCAAAACAGTTTGCTAGAATTGGCATTGTCATTCCAGAGGAGTTAAGGGTCATGGGAGATGATGTTACCAAGGTTCGGTTGAATGGTACGATGATGCTCTTTCCTCAACTATCTTCATGGCAAGTTAAAGGTGGTGTGCTAGGCGGAGAAGGCGTTATCAAGAGTTCACTTATGATCTACCATAATTCGCCATCATGCAAATATCGGCTAATGACTATAAATTAAGCGCTTGGTGGGAGGCAACCCACTTGTGAGTTTTTTTATACTTTATATTATTTATTTTAATTTTTTGTGTTTTTGAATTTTTAAAAATAATCCGGATTTTCAAAATTATTATTTCAATTTTATAAAACCGACCTGAATTTTCTACCGTTTTAAAAATTATTTTCATAATTTTTACTATTATATATGATTTAATACAGTTTTTATACTTAAAATAAATAAATAAAACAGTTATTTCAAATAAATCAGATATATTGGTTAGTGCCTTTTAGTGTCGTTCGACACACTTCACTGTCGAACATTACCATTGGTGTCGATCGACGCCATCATCAGTGTCGATCGACACGGCACCCGACGCATGAACAAGGTAAATGTTCTGATTTTGGCCTTTTTTATTAATATTTCTTTATTTTCTCGCCTCGAGACTTTTACTCACTGGGACAGTGTTGTTTAAGTCTGAGGGAGGGAAATAATAATGTATTTTTCTTTGTCTTGGTTTATTTTTGATAATTTCTTATCGAGTCATTTTATCGAGTCAATATCAGTTTGAACTATGATCGTTTGCTTGGATTGTTTGATTGTGTCTTTTTCATAGTGGTGACCATCGTTAGCAAGACTGATTCCTGAACAAGACTATTGAAAAATCCAAGGGCCAATTGGTAGTACAAAGATACCCATGCTAAGTTACGAAGAACCGAACGGATGCAGCTTATTGCACCTCTTCAATTTGATCAATGCACTAGGATTTGATTCTTCCATACATGCTTGTCAGGCTCAACAAGTAAGAGAAAGCATTTACTACTCTCCCTTTCGAAAAAGTGACTTATCTTACCACTAGGAATTATTAGTGTTACTCAAGTCTGGGGGAGAGTAGTGAATATTTCTGTTCAATCGTGGGTTTGGCAAACATTGTATGGGAAATGAGTCTAGAACTTTCGAAGGCATTGAGATCGGATGGAGAGACAAGCGATGTAAATGGCATCGGATTCGTAATGAGGCTGTGGGTTTATTTTGAATGCTAAGGAAGTCCAAGGAGAAGTAAAAGGTGGTCAAATTTGGAATTAGTCGAGCTAATGTGTGGATTACTAAGTTGACTAAGATCAGTTCGACATTCTAAAGCAAGGTGAGTTCTATATTTTCAAACCTCTTTCACAGTTTGGTTTATGTTTTGCTTGCCCTCAAGCAAAGGCTAAGTCTGAAGGAATTGATATATCTCGTATTTTACCGGTTTTTATGGTAATAAACATATAATTATTAATATTTTAGAGTCTATATATTATTATTAGAGTCCAAGTGAGTCATTTTAGGTGCATGGATGAGTTTTGGAGCTTTGGAAGGATCTTGAAGAATTATGGAGCAAAATGGAAGCTTGAGGAGACAAAAAAAAAGGAAACGAAGAAAAATGGCAAAAACAGAGGAGGATGTCGATCGACACCAGTCGTTTATTTTCTCAATATTCCATAAATCTTACGACGAAGATTTATACAAATTCTTTTATGTAAATTCTCTAATTCTAAAATCTGTCATAGACCCTATAAACACTTTTCTACAGTCATTGTTTAGGCTTATGGAGTATTTATTTTAGTGAGATTTTGTAAGGGAGAGAAGTATCATTGGAATCCTTTTTCTCATCATTTCTCTTTGAGTAATCCATGTTCTTTTCAATTAATTGCTTGGTGTTTTGCTTAGCTATGTCTGAGTAGATCTTTTGTTAGGCTTTGGGTTCCTAGGGTTTAGATGAAAAATTGATAGTCATATGGTAGATTTAGGTTGAACCTTTAATTCTTCCTCTAGATTAAGTTTAATGCTAGCTCTTGATTGATCACCTAAAGTCTAGATCTTAGGTTAATTACTGTACATGGAAGTGTTAATAATTTGACCCCCCAAAAAAAAGAAAAAAAAGGAAGTGTTAATAATTGGTGGAACAAATCTTAGTAGGAGTAGATTATCTATTCACAAAGGAATTTGGTTTAGATAGTTTATGAACAATTGAACCTAGATTTAATGCATGATTAATCCTTTAGAACTCACAAAGGAATTTGGTTTGCTAGGGTTGAATCATAGATTGCATGCTCAATGGAAGTTGGTATTCATTACAATATGTTTTCATGTTCAAGAATTAATTTGGTACCTGAATTTCATGCGTGGTGTCGATCGACACTCAAAGCGTCTAGTTGCTGTTTTGAGTCTATCTGAAGTCCCAAAAGCTTATAATTGCCATTAATTGTTTAACCCCTCAAATATGTTAGTTATTGATAATTAGTAGTTTAAAACTCATGTCCTAGAATTTATTTAGACTTTATTAATATGGTTTGCAATTTATTGGTATTTGTAGGTTCGATACCTTTAATACTATAATTGATAATTGTTGTGCACTTGCGGTTAGAATACATAGGTTAAAACTTTGTGTATCATATAGATTTTGGTAAAATGACGCAGCTTTAAGACTTGCTGAATGTGATAATTGTTCATGAAGCAAATCCTTGAAAAAACTAGAATCTCTCTTTGTCCATATCATATAGTGAGCACCTTCAAGGCCATAAAATTACCATCGAATTAACTTCCACTACATCTAATGCATTTTTTTCATATATGTGACTGTGCATGTTGGGCCTCAAATAAATCATTATTTTCACGTCATACACTTCATAAAGTGTATAATGATATCTTGCTTGTAGTTGCAGCTGTGAACGAAGAAAGGGCTAAACCCTTATTTTTCTTGCTAAATCTTTGCAAATTATTGTTAGGGTATTTTAGTTATTTTATATTCATTAAAATTTTGTTTTTTAAAGAAATAGAAAAGAAGAAAAAAAGTTATTTAAAAAAAAAAACCCATTTTAATTTGGGATTAAGGTTTAGGTATTGGATTTGGGGATTTGAGTTTAGGGTTAAGGTTTTGGGTTTGGATTTAAAAATTTTAGTTTAGGGTTAGGTTTTAGGTTTTTGGTTTTGGATTTGAGGATTTTAGTTTAGGAGTAGGTTTTGGATATGGTTTGAGAATTTGGACTTTTTCTCTTATAAAAACATTGTTAAAATTTATGAAAGATTTGTAGAAGCGTTCTACCACTTATAAATGCTTTAAAAGATTTGAAAGAGAAATTGTTTGTGTGAAAAAAAGAAACCGTGAAGAACACAGATGAACACTAAGAAATGAAGAACACAAATAACTGAACTTTAAATAACAAAACAAAAATCGAGATAAAGAACAAATTGATGGAGTTGAGAATGGAGAGATTAAACAAGAAAATTGAGGTAGCTTGTAAAATATTTTTAAACCTTATAAACATTTTGTAAAAGTGTTTTACCATTAAATATAATTTAAGCGCTGGCTTTTAAAATCTTATACAAGCTTATAAATTTTATAAGCTGGTTTTTAAAACCTTATAAATTTTATAAGATGACTTTTAAAACCTTATTAAGTTTTATAAAACTCTTATAAGACACTTAAAAAAGTTTTATAAGGTTCTTAAAAGTTTTAAAAGTGTTAGGAGATTTTAAAATGTTTATACAATTTTATAAGTCATTTAACAAAGTACTTAAAAATCAAATAGAGGGAGAGAGAAGCTCTTATAAGGTTTTAAGGGAGAGAGAGATTTGAGATCTCAAATCTTAGATCGATATTTTTGTGGAAACTGAACTATGAAACAAAAATAGAGATGCGAGAGAAGGCTGAAAAGAAGAGTTTTGCTAATTTTGTTTTGAGATCTCATAATATGAAATCTCAAAACGAAAGAGGGAGAGAAGAAGAGAGGAAAAAAAAGACAAACGAATCTGGAATGATGAAAGGAAGAATGAAGAAAGAAAAAATAAAGAAGAAAGAAAAAAAGATAGAAAAAAGGGCATAGTTTACTATTATCTTATTTCAAAAAGACCTTTTTTAAAAAGGTTTTTGAGAAATGGTAGATTTTTTTTAAAAAAAAAGTGTTGAAAGGGCATTTTTCAAAATTTCTTATTATTATTAACTTATTTGTTAAGTTCTTAAGAATAACAACTGATTTTATATTTTCACAACGATATTGAAAAAAAAATAATTATTAATCATACGGTACAACTTGATCTTAACATAAATGATTTAATATTTTTCTAAACTAAAATTCTCAGCACCGGACACCTGGCAACTATAGTCCTGGCAACATCTATTGTAATCATTTTTTTTTTTTTGAGTAATCATATATATTGTTATAAAACAATACCATTTTTGGTACTCAAAAAGAAAAAAAATGGTATATGCACAGGGCAAGACGAATAATTGTTCGGACTCACTTTCAGGATTTATATTTTTGAGTTATTCCTGGATTTCGGATCCAAACTAGATAGTAGATACTGTAGGTTATTTTATGGCTCAAATTCGAATCGAATTCGGTTTTCTAGCCGACTTTAACATTCTAACTGTGATCACGATTGATACCATAAGCATAATTATCTAACTGGATTTGCTCACTGAAAGAATTATTAACAAGTTTTCATTAGTTGTCTAATTCTCTTGGATTCTATGGCCATTTGTCTTACTTGATTATTGTTCTCAAATCCTGAAATTGCGTGGATGGATTACAACAGGGAATTTGGAGTTTTTGATTCAAACATTTTTCACCAGAACATTACAGATAACAACTGAGATAGGTGACAAGAAACCGACTTCTTATCATCAAAGACTCACATCAAACAGTTTATAGTGAGAAGATGCAATAGAGATAGGCATTTGCAAAAATGCACAGAGTGTTATTTTTACTTGCTACCAGTGAAGAGATAATCCAGGGACGATCCACCTCCAGGAGCTGCATGGACTTTGGTGGAAGGACGGTCCTGCAGAGCATTACAATGTTATTTTTGAGAGAGATCATTTCAGTTAGAGGGTAATGGACAAGCAAACAATTACATACAGTGAGAAAGTTGCCGGTGTTCTGTCCTTCAGCTCGGGCATAGTTGTTAACTGGAGTTTTGATACCAGCAGGAATCTGCTTGTTAAGCTCTGCTGGCTCGACAGTAGTAGTAGCAGTTGTGTGGGCAGTTGCAGTCACAGGTGCAGGGGCCGGTGGTGCTGCAGTGCGGTTGGTCGGCTCAGCAGGAGTGGGAGCAGGAGCTGGCGCACGCTTAGGAGCAGGAGCGTCACCTCCACCAAAGAGATAATCCAATGAGCTTTGACCTCCACCACAGCTGTTTCCACGACCCATGGTATAACTGAATGACCTAGCAACAAAATCAAAACCCAGAGAAATGTAAGAAATTTATTACAGCGAAGCATCATTATTATCATTTTCACATAGACAATGGATCCAGAGCTGTAACAAGTCCCTTCAAGACTCTTTTGAATACAATTGTGATCTAAGAGTGAAATGCTGATTCCAGCATCATAATTTCTTCATTCTATAGTTATAGCAAACCTATAAACTATCCTAGCCCTGGAGCATACACTATTCGTTCCTGACTTAGGAAAATACGATGATTCCATCTTAACCATAAATGCTAATGCTACAAGAGAATCCTACAAGAGAAACGTCCAATTTTTGGAAGGAGAGAACAAACGAAGAATGTAAACAAAAACAAAATCAGATCTAAAACCAGCGAATCGGATCATAATTCTTAAAATTCTCGAATCTACGAAATCCACAGAGACCGAAAATGACCTAAATTAAGGCTAAAAACACCATAATCGAGGGATCAAAACAGAGGAATCTACGATCTAAACTCGCCATAGAAACTAAAACAAAGAAATCCATCTGGAGAATATGAAGGTTTGCAACAGAAAATGGGCAAGTTAAACCCTGTCTACGGATTGTAAAAGTGGTGATCTCAGGAACAAGAAGAGAATAGTCACCTCGAAATGCAAGTAGCGATGGTGATGACGTTAATGGTGAAATCAGATTTACGAGAAAGAGGAGACAGAGTAAAGGATAAACTTGTTTATTGATTTATCTCCCAAATGGCCAAACAATACTGATTATTTCTTAACCTATTAAACCAACATAGAATTATACTTAAACCGGAATTAGACATAACCGGACATTATTTAAACAAGCTTTCTCCTATAACAAGGTTGCAGAGTCGTACCTCGATCAGATCTAGAAGAAGCAAACGCTGACAAACAAGTGAATATTGCGTCGTAAGCGAGACACTCCTTATATATAACCTCAAACCGGTTTTCTTAGTGGTAGGAACTGAACCGGCATTTCGGTTAACAACCATCAAAACCGACAATTCAAATTTTTTATCAAAAACAAGAAGATGATTCATATCTTTCTAAAATATCTACACTCAGGTACACCAAACCAGTGTAATTATTGACCCTTTAAGGAAATTACACGAAATTCGACGACGGTTAGGCTTTCAATAGTGCAGTTTGTGGGGCATAGTCATATAATGGCCATTCTTTGTCATTGTCCGAATCTATTATTAGCCGTTTTTTTCATTTAAAATTTTGAACATTCAAACCAAATATATTTTGCGAGAATCTCAGAAAAAAAAAGAGAAAAAAAGTTTCGTCGAGGGAATAAAAACTCATCCCCCTGAATAGTCGTAAAAAACTTCTTTCTAAATCCTTCTTCTCTCTAAACCATCTCAAAATTCTAGACCTAGAAATTCTTATTGTTTACGTCGGTCATCGGCTTCGGTTTTGTTTTTTCCAATTGTTTCCATTTAATATCAGATTTCTGGTTAGATCCCGATCAAAATTTCAGTTAGTTATCAGTTTTTCTGCCGTACTTTCACGATTTTTATTTTCCTTTTATTTTTCTAAAGATTCTCGATAGATTGGAGAATCTAAAAACCCGATATGTAAACCTTAGCCTTTTTACCTTGTTTCTTTACTCTAAAGAAAGTAAAAAAATTTCTTCTCATAGGTTGAAGTATTTTTAGAGTTTGGAATCAAGATTTATATATCTAGGTTCGAATGATTAGGCTTAAGGCGTAGCCAAACCCTCGTATGAGGCTTTTAAATCTATGAAATCTTTGCTTATTTCAAGACGGCTACTGGCTTTTCCGGTGAAGCAAAAGAAGGACAAAGTAGGCTCACGCGCCGGTGGTTGTTGGGAAGAATCGAGAAGATAAAATTTTTGCTCACCAATTATTGACGCGTGACATACGTGATTACTACTTTACGAATTTGCTTTTTTTTTATCTGGGTTTAGTTATTTGATCTCTTATGGGCTTTTATGGTGTAATAGCAGATTTGTATAGATGGATCTGTTTCACAACAAGCTTGTGTTCTTTGCAATCTTTATTAATAAAAATTTTGTTAATAATAAAAAAAAAATTATAAAGATCATGTAGTAGAAGAAGCCATCATGGTTACTATAGTTCAGATAATATTCCAATAGTTAGCACTCTCAAAGCAAAGCACTAGATTTTTCTAAAAAATTTAAACCGGAAACAATTGATTTCTCCTTGTTCTGTACTGTAATCGATTTGGAATCAGATCATTTTGTCCTCACAAATGATGAATAAGTTTCGACTTTTTCGATGGTTAAAGCAAGTTTAAGTGTTGCGGTCTGGAAATGGAGATTGAACATAGCGATCGCTGCAATGTTTTCTCTAACTGAGACAGTTCTGTTATCTCTACACAGACCCTCGAGCTCATCACCAATAAAGAGCTCAGTTTCCTACGCAATTTTTCTGAGATCAACGTCGTTTCCTCAGTTTCTCCAACACAATTTTGCGTTCATGTTAATATATATATATATATATATATATATCCTCATTGTTCACGAGATCATTCATGCTCTTCAGGAAAATTATACCGTATCCGGAGAATTTATGGTTAGTAAAGCATACGTCTTAAAGACTTATGACCGAGTGGAATGGTCATTTTTATCGGAGTTACTTTCAGCTTTGAGGTTCAGCCCGATATGAACTAAGTGGGATATGGCTTGCTGTGACATACTCTTTTACTATCAATGGGCAGCCATTTGGACGCATTCGATCAGAGAGAGGACTGTGTCAGGGTAACCCCCTATCGCCCTTTCTTTTTGTTCTCCGCACCGAGGCTTTTAACCACTTTCTGAATAAAGCAGAGCGGGAGACGACTTTTTGGTATTCAGTTTATTTCATCGGGTCCATCTATTAATCACATGTTGTTTGCAGATGATTACTTATTGATGTGCAAAACATCTCCATAGGAATTTGAGAAATTGATGAAATGCCTTACTGATTACAAAATGATATTTGGACTAAATAGAGCTAAGTTTCCAATCACCGTAGGATCTCGGGTGGCAGAAAATTTAAAGGTATGGATAAAGAGTAAAATGAGTATAGAGACCGAAGGAGGAATGGAAAAGTATATAGGTCTTCCAGAATGTTCAGCGGATCAAAAAGTCAGCTCATATGATCTTATCAAAGACAAAGTTTTAGCTCATCTCTCCGGTCCGGTTGATATGCTAAACAACTATCAGAAGGTGGTAAAGAGGTTATTTTCAAGTCGATTATCTTAGCAATATCGGTGTTTGCCATGCCATGTTTTCAAACTACATGTGGCTCTATGCAAGAACAAATGTCATGATAAATTTTTTGTGGAATATTGAAGAATTCAAACGAAAGAACCGTTGGTTAGGATGAGAAAAGTTGACTATTCCGAAAGACAAAGGTTCGATTGGTTTCAAAGATTTTACGAGTTTTAATCAAACTTTCTTAGCTAAGCAATCTTGAATATTACACAATGATGCCGATGGAGACTTTCTATCTGCCATGGTGGAACACACTCATCTTATGCTTAAAACAACATTTTTTTGGGGATGGAACTTCTAATAAAGGGATTGAAACGGTTGATAGGTAATGGCTAAAACACTTGGGTTTGGACTTATGGATGGGTCCATGACTAGGTTGATTTGAGCCATCAGTCTTCATTCTATGATGAATATCAACCTCAAAGTTTATGTTTATGATTTAATTGATTGACATACTGTTAATTGGGATCATAATAAATTGTCAAGCTTGTTTCCGCCTAGTGAATGTATGAAGATAAGTGCTATCAAACCCATATTGTCTCGAGATGACTCTTTCTTCTGGTTGATACAACGTCCGATATGTATTATGTAAAATCAGGATACAATATACATGGCTCTCAAAGAATTGAAACATAAAATTTTCAAAGTTGTTGAATCTCTTCCTTCGCTCACTCTTCTCCTGGCTTTTTGTTGGAAATTGCAAACTACTAAAAAAATCCAACTGTAGCTCCATGCGCGCTGCGATGACCGAGAGACTCAAAACTAAAGTTATTCATTGCAATTTGGGTTGTTGGTTATGTAATGAAGAAGCGGAAACAATTAACCACATCCTTTTTTTAGTCCTTTGGCGAGACAGACATGGTTGCGAATATTCCTAGTCTGGATGGAGGTTTATGTAGTTCAATTTTCGAAAACTTATCCCGCATTATGTCTATGAATGGTAATGCTAAACTTCTTGATGACATACGTCTCTCTCCGCTTTGGATAATCCAAAATTTATGGAAGAACCGTAACGAGTACTTGTGTGAAAGAAGGTTTTTCAAGCAAACAAGATTAACACATAATGATGTGGATGATATGCAACAATGGTTGAAAGCAAACAAGATTAACATGAAATTATGTGGATGATATGTAACAATGGCTGAAGGCGCAATCTAAGTAGGTACATTTGACTCCAAGGAGTAACGATGATGATCTAAAATGGATTCCACCGAACCCGGGAAGGATAAAATGCAATATTGGCTTCTCGTGGCTGAAAATGTAAGAACCTTACGAGAGCAGCGTGGGTTACAAGGGATGTGGATGGGAAGATCCTAATGTATAGTCGACGATCCTTATCGCAAGTTTTCTCAAACTTTGAAGTAAAGTTCTTAGCTTAGAAATGGGCTGTGGAAGGGATGAAGAGTCTACATGTTAAGGATGCCACCTTTGCAACATCTACGATGGATTTTATCGAAGCTTTGAACCACCTCAAAGATTGGCTTGCCTTCATGGCTTTTATTCCATATCCTTGAACTGACGAAGAACCAATGTAATTGGAACCTTATCTTCAAACTGTTAGTATGTAAACATAGTGTGTCTAAAGTAGGGAAGACTGAATACTGATCTTCACTCATATATGGCAGATGGTCTTTCTTCGTGGTTACGACACCCATTCAC
Source organism: Aurinia saxatilis (assembly GCA_900406295.1). Classification (NCBI taxonomy): domain Eukaryota; kingdom Viridiplantae; phylum Streptophyta; class Magnoliopsida; order Brassicales; family Brassicaceae; genus Aurinia; species Aurinia saxatilis. The sequence goes on from OVAP01007047.1 coordinate 10,511, forward strand.
ACATGAAGGACAATCAACTTAGACATCTCCATTAGTTTTACTCTTATGAGTATCTATCTACAATGTCAATGATGTATTAGTAAAAGTATTATTTTTAATAATTGGTGTCTTTGAACCTAAACATCTCTTATTCTGTCTATATATTTTGACAAAGATATCTGTATTTTAAAGATACTCTATTTTAAAAATATTATTATTTTTGTGTATATATTATTTAAATTACGAGAAGACCCCCTTAAAATTGGGGATCGAGATGCTCTTAATGCGGTTTGTCTATCTGATACCCTTTTCTGCTTGCGTTTTTTTTTTATTTTCTTGAGACTCCAATATTCTGCTGGCGTCTCTACTTAATGACGAGGTGAGGAGAGGATAAGTTGAGAAGTAAGAGCATGTCTAATGGGGGATTGAAAGGGGTTCTTGTTTGTAAAGGAAATAAAAAATAAATGAAAAATGAAAATTAGAGGCTCTTAAACTGCAAACCGCCTCTTAAATTAGAGCGTCTGCAACCAAACTACAACCCCTACGTGTCATCATCTCCTTGGTTCTTTAATTTTAGAACAAAAACATTATAAATAAAAAAAGCAGTTCTTCGACTCTCAACCTCGGCGATATCGTCGTCTGTCCC
>OVAP01007048.1:0-11133 GCA_900406295.1 Aurinia saxatilis
AGGACGTGGGATATAGCCCATAAGCTAGAAGATCCCTTTACTTTTGAGAAACCGAGTCAGTAGATCACTAAACCACGAATTGATCTAAAAGAAAGGAAATTTCGTTTTATTACTACTATACTATAGGTACACTCAACCAGCACATTACTTTGACAACAAATGCCCATTCTGCTATCAGATTTGCAATTGCTCAAGATGCCTGCGTCTAGATTATAAAATGTGCATCTCAGAAACGTTTGGTTTAAAACTTGTGGTGGCCTGATGGTGGATGAGCGGCGATTGGGCGTGGGAGGTTGACAGTTCGATTCTTCTGTTTTGGAGCAATGAGTCCCTCTCACACTTTTATTTTATCTAATCGCATTTTTAATTTATTTGATCCTTTCATTTATCAGCGTGAAGAACATCCGAACCTGCGAGCCTCAAAAAGTCAAAACTCTGGCAGTGGTACTCCATCAGCAGCTAGATCAACCAAAAATGATCTCTCTTTAACAAGGTAACTAAACTGCTCGCCTTGTTATTTTTCTTTTCAACTTGGATTTGAATATAGGTGACGACACTGGATTTTTGTTCTGCTTCATTCACGAATTGATGCATCTTTTGTTTGTCTGTATAAACAGGTCCATGCCCTTTGTTGAGTATGAGGTAATTGAAGTGGCAGAGAAAAGGTCGAGGGCGAAGTCAGAACCTCCAAAACCAAAACTCTAACCAGACCAACAATCATATTGGCCAAGGGAAATATCATTCTTCGAGACAATGACCAACACAGAGCAACCGGCGAAGGAACATCAGCAGACACCACCAGGACCCCGAATGCCCGATGGCACAAAAGGGTTCCCTATGGGACGAGGAAAGCCATTAACTGTTCATGCCGATTGAACCAGAGCCGTCAACAAAAGATTAAGATAGTCTACATTGGAGGAATATAACGATCGTCCTTAATCTTAACAAAAGGAAAGATTGTTACTTAAGAAAAGTTTTGCCACACAAAAGTTCATTCCTTTTAATGATTCGCAACATTTTGCTAATTGACCAATAGCTTCCATTAATGGTGACTATAGTANTGTCAACAAAAGATTAAGATGGTCTACATTGGAGGAATATAACGATCGTCCAGACTCCAGAGAGACAAAGGATTAATCTTAACCAAAAGGAAAGATTGTTACTTAAGAAAAGTTTTGCCACACAAAAGTTAATTACTTTTATTGATTCGCAACATTTTGCTAATTGACCAATAGCTTCCATTAATGGTGACTATAGTAATTTGATTTGATACTAAAACGTAATTATCATTTCTCTCGATACGTAGAATCAATCTATTGTAAAAACTTTCTTTAAATTTTGCTTTCACGTAGAAAATCCGTATAAATTAGCCAAAATCTTATGGTAAGGTTTCAGATTGTGAATCAATCAATGCAAATATATCTATAAATATATATCTCGATCTACCAAAATGGTGTATTAATATCTGACAGTTTTTGCAAATCTCTTTTGTATATGAAGATGATGATGATGATGATGAAGATGAACTGCTTTGGTGAAAGAAACAAAAGAAACAAGCAGAAGAAGGAGATTNATTTCTCTCGATACGTAGAATCAATCTATTGTAAAAACTTTCTTTAAATTTTGCTTTCACGTAGAAAATTCGTATAAATTAGCCAAAATCTTATGGTAACGTTTCAGATTGTGAATCAATCAATGCAAATATATATATAAATATATATCTCGATCTACCAAAATGGTGTATTAATATCTGACAGTTTTTGCAAATCTCTTTTGTATATGAAGATGATGACGATGATGATGATGATGATGAACTGCTTTGGTGAAAGAAACAAAAGAAACAAGCAGAAGAAGGAGATTCTCTTTTCAAAGAAAAAGAAGGAGATTCAACAGAAGACACGTTGCCTCATATATAGTCTTTATAAAATGTAGCTTTGTTGTAACATTAACAAATTATAATATGGTTGTAGCAATATTGGTACGACAAAGATTTGCTTTTTCTATTTTCAGATGGCTGCGAGGGCAAACCAACACGAGGAAATTGAATCATTACATCCTTACAACAGTTCAGTCAGCAAAATTTGAAGGTTTAAGTCCATAGCCACCATTATCATTAGCATGCATATATATTATCAAACTTCTTTATAAAGTCGTAAGAAAAATATAAAATTTTTNTACAAAGATTTGCTTTTTCTATTTTCAGATGGCTGCGAGGGCAAACCAACACGAGGAAATTGAATCATTACATCCTTACAACAGTTCCGTCAGCAAAATTTGAAGGTTTAAGTCCATAGCCACCATTATCATTAGCATATATATATATATATATATATATTATCAAACTTCTTTATAAAGTCGTAAGAAAAATATAAAATTTTTTTGCTTTAGTTGTAACAGGATACAAAGGTGGATGAAGTAGTCGAAAGAAATGATTGAATCTCAGGCTCATCATTTACTCAAGACCTAGCACTCAAATACATTTTGAGGCCATACATTTTTAGTAGAGCATTGCGTGAATTTCCAAATAAAACTCTCTTTTTTTTTTTTTTTGAATTATGTGATGATCCATGGTCTCTTAGCCTTACAGTAAAGTATATAAATGGACAAAAAAAAAAACATCTCAAAACACTTCAAATTTTTATGTAAAAAGATTTTATAAAAAAAAAAAAAAAACTAGTTACCATGTCTCTCCTCGATACTTTGAATCATTCTATTGTAGAAACTTTCTTTAAAGTTGCTCTCGCACGTAGCATTTTTGCATTCTATGTCTCTTAGCATTACAGCCCTTTTGGTTGTTCTAGCTAAAGATTGTATCTTTATAATTACATCATGTAAATGTTGATAGTCTCAGAGTGAGTACTACTTCAATGTAGATGAAAGTAATTAGTTTGGGATCAACTGGAAAAGTTTGGTTAATCATGATATTTGTTACTTTTGTCTAGCTTAATATAACAGGCTTTATGATGTATCATATATAAGTCTTGCTTCTTTATTGAAGTAATACACAACTGATAGTATTAGGACATGAACTTTTGTGTTACTAATGACTTTTCTTTTTAATTTAGATAGTTCAGAATCTAAAATAAAATGAAAAATGTCTTATAAAGATAGCAAAAACAAATTATTTCTTACAATTTTATCCTGAGAAAAGAAAAGCGGATATCGACAAATTTACAATTTTCCAACAATCGATTCCATTTAACGATTTAATTTTTGTGGTTTTTGTAGTGACAACGAACTCGGTAAATCATATTTTGATCAATTAAGGAAGAAATAGTGAAAATAGAAATCAAAAACAAGTTATAGAATCCCATAATTTTAACTATTTATATTTGATATTATATTTTTTTGTCAAGCTTATATTTGATAAAAGTTTGATTTACACTTGAGAAAACATTTGGTATTTGAATACAATTCACAAAAAGAATATTAATAAATTATTTGTTTCAAAACTGAAACATCGGCGACCGTCGTAGTGGTGGAGATGAGTTGGACACTCTTGTTACCTCTTCCTCTTCCTTCTCCGTTCCGATCTCAAAACCCTAATTTCTATCGACATCCTTCATCTTCTTCTTCTCCTTCTCAGCTTCTCTCTGTTAGAAACCATCGATTCAGATTCTCTTCTAAGTCTATTCCCATGGTAATTTCTGATTCGATTGGTTTTTTGCTCAATTCGTTGATTGCATTTCTATGTGGAGTTTGATAAAAGAGTTGTTTTTTTGATAAACCCACTAGTAATTGAGAAACCAGTGAAGCCCTTTTGGTTGTTCTAGCTAAAGATTGTATCTTTGTACAATTACATCATGTAAAATGTTGCTATTTCAATGTACATGAAGCAATTTGTTATCTTGTTTTGATCATCAATGAATGTTTAGGTTAGTCTCTTAATGAGTAGAAGAAGATATGGTTTATATACATTTTGCTTTAAACTTCATGCTGAATAGCTGATGATATATTAGTCTCTGTGTGCCATGGATTCTTCTTTGTTGCTTTTGGTTTATTCACTAATCATTTACTCCCAGGGGCTCTGTTTTCTATGTGGTGGTATTTAGTGCTTTCCTGAGCACACAAGAGATCAAGAGAGCAACATAAACAAAGAGGAGAGTGCGACGTGTAGGTTTGAATCGGATGAAGAAAGTACTGGACTTAGGATTCCTACACAGGCTCAGGCTATCGTTGAAGGGACTGGTTCTGTTGCTGTGTCAGAGATACAACAACCTGCTCCTGATGTAGATTATATACAAGTGAGTTTGAACTAGTTTTTTCAGTGACAGTACACTGGAATGTGTTTAGCTTTTTGGGATGTAACTATATGTGGAATTGGCAGGAGTTGTTGGCTATACAACAACAAGGACCAAGGTCAATCGGATTCTTTGGAACGAGGAATATGGGTTTCATGCATCAAGAGCTCATTCAGATTCTTAGCTATGCCATGGTTATAACTGTAAGATATTTGCCTACAAGACCAAAATTTCTGAATTATGTGTTTGGTCCCACATCTTGTGACCATCTTCCCTGTGGTTTATATTGCAGAAAAACCATATATACACATCAGGTGCGTCTGGAACCAATGCAGCTGTTATAAGAGGTGCACTTAGAGCAGAGAGACCAGAGCTTCTTACAGTTATCTTACCTCAAAGTTTGAAGAAACAATCTCCGGAGAGCCAGGAACTACTGTCAAAGGTAAGAGACTTGTCTCAAGATTCTGTTTTCTCCAACTGTATTGTCTTAGAAACTCTAAACCTTCGCATCTTTCTACTATGCAAAACTTACAACTGAGTCTCCTTTGTTTTGTCTGTTACAGGTACAAAACGTGATAGAACAGCCCCACAACGACCATTTGCCGTTATTAGAAGCCAGCAGGTTCGATACTCACCACTCGTACCACACACCTCAGTGAAACATCGTAGCTTCAATTTCTCATACATATGTTAGTAACGATAAAATTGATGTTTGTTTCGCAGGCTTTGTAACATGGACATTATATCGGAAGTGCAACAAATCATCTGCTTTGCATTTCATGACAGTAAGCTTCTCATGGAGACTTGTCAAGAAGCCAAAAATCTCAGGAAGATTGTTACTCTCTTCTACCTGGATTGATAGATTTCAGTGTTTCCCACTTCTAAACTCTTCTTTTCCTTCTCATTGTTCATCTTCCTCCTTAGTGGTTCAGAGAAAGGCAAGTTTTAACTGTAAATTCGGAGAAAGACACAAACCTACTCTTGTCTTAGTTTATTAAGCCATTCATCATATACTCGCACAATCTAAGTTTATATTCTATCCAATTTACTTGTAGAGTAACCAAGCCATTCTCTTTTACTTATTAAAATTACATTCTCAACAAATAACCCAAAACACATCATATAAATCTAATCTAAGACAAAAATATGGCCATCTTATTTTCTAAATTTTATATGGTTTTGGACAAATGCCCATTTTATTACACACTAAACATTGCTCTGTTACTACACACGAGACTCCAATCTACAACACATAAACAAACAAAAACTAATATATAAGAACATGGAATAATTCATTCACTGTCTGGTACATTTTTTTTTTTTTTTTGCTTTTGCTGTATAGTTACAAGTAGTTACATCGACTAGCTTGATTGAAAGATACTCAACTTATGTTAAACCTCTACATAAGGTCACCGACTCTTTTTGAAGTAGGCAACTAAAGTCAACTTAAAAAGTTATTTTCGGAAAGAAGATGAAGAAATATAAATCTACAATCTTGAAGTAAAGGAGAAACATGAACTCAACATTAGGACATGCTTTGTCTTATGGTTATATGCTAACTTAATTCAATATATGCAAAGAAGAATTATGTACTTAACATTATGGGACATACTACTTCTTATTATGGTGTTAAGTCTTAATTTCAAGTATTTATAAATTAAACATTTCGTGTGATCCTAATAATACGCCATGAGCCAACATTAAATGTGTTGTGTTTCACAAACATCACATTATTTTCCCAAATTTGTTATTGCAATGCATATGACAAATTCTTACGAATAATATTATTGGCCAAATTCTTCTCCGTAATATCCTCCACTTGTCACGTTTCTGCTTGGCTTCCGTATGACCCGTACATAATTTTCTTCATTTTATATTCTGTATATTACTAATTAGATATATGCATGGATCCGTAAATCTCTTGCATTGCTTTGAATGAGGAAGATCGTGTAAATTATTGATAATTAAATTAAAGCTACAAAAATCGGTTACTACTACCCAATTGGGTAGTCACATGCATTGATACTTATGTCCATTACCATCAACATGCTACTGCCATTTCCCTGAGACCCTGACTATTCCACTTGCTTTGTTTCAGTTATCAAATCTAAATACAAACATGATTTTATCTGTATATGAACACGTTCTTATATTAGGTTTTNCTATTCCACTTGCTTTGTTTCAGTTATCAAATCCAAATACAAACATGATTTTATCTGTATATGAACACGTTCTTATATTAGGTTTTGTTAAACTGATTTATATATAAATCACAACATCTTACAAGCTAGTGATCATTTATATATATAATTAAAATAATATAGTTTTTGAGTACATTAAATAGATCATGATAGATAGTATACACAAACTTTTTTCAAATTCAAACCTACCACTTGTAATATTCTGGAAAATTTGATAACAAAAAACATAATGTTCTCAATCACGTTGACAAAAGAATAGAAAAATCCTCGATCGCTTGNTATAGTTTTTGAGTACATGAAATAGATAGGATAGATAGTATACAAAAACTTTTTTTCAAATTCAAACCTACCACTTGTAATATTCTGGAAATTTTTATAACAAAAAAGATAATGTTCTCAATCACGTTGACAAAAGAATAGAAAAATCCTCGATCGCTTGACCTCTTTTCACACTTATATGCTAACCACATAAAAGCAATCTTCAGATCAAACTTTCTTCTCCTTCAGATCTAAGTCTTTTTATATTATAGTACCCCAAAAATATAAAGAAATTATATAATCCAAAAAAAGAATAAACAAAATTTTGCCTTTCATAAATACTATAAATACCCTCCCTATAACCGTTTTAAATCCCACCACTACTCTTCAACTTATACCTCTATCTCCCATTTCACAATAATGTCTTCTCCACTACTCATAATTCTCCTCTTCCTCCTCTCGATCTCATCTTCCTTAGCTCAAACCTACAACATCCTCTCTTATGGAGCTAAACCGGACGGCAAAACCGACTCAACCAAGGCCTTAACCGCTGCATGGACCAAAGCATGTGCCTCGGTTAAGCCAGTCACCATTGTGGTACCTAGAGGAAGGTTTTTAATGACAAACATTGTTTTTGATGGTGCTAGATGTAAACGCAAGCCTGTCACGTTCCGTATTCAAGGTACACTTGTGGCTCCTTCGGATTATCGAGTCATTAGTAAACAAGACCATTGGATTTTCTTCGATCATGTTGATGGTCTCTCGATCTTTGGTGGAGTTTTTGACGCTCAAGGTGCTTCTCTTTGGTCTTGCAAGAAGTCCGGCAAGAATTGCCCTGGTGGCGCCACGGTACGAATTTATACCTTTTGGGTTAATTTGTAGATTTAGCTAAGCAACCCGTCCGTACATCATTCGAACTGACTACATTTGAGATCTTTATCACTTGAATTATTGGCTCTTAGTAGCTAAACATCTATTAAAATGCCCCAACCGACGAAAATACATGTTAAGCTAAAAAATTAAATTTTGTTATGCCAAACAAAGATCAGCAGATAAGTAAAATGGAATATAGGTTTTGTTTAAAAGAAGAAGGTACATTTATAAAATCTGATTATGTTATATTGTTAAAACATTTTTTTTGTCTTATATTGCTTATGTTCTAAACTTTAATAGCTTGTTGCTTTNTATAAAATCTGATTATGTTATATTGTTAAAACATTTTTTTTTTTGTCTTATATTGCTTATGTTCTAAACTTTAATAGCTTGTTGCTTTTTTCATATTACATTTTGAAAATGAATAACCGACGGTTTTTTTTTTTAGTTCCGCCAATTTCGCTAGCATGATCACATTTCTCGTTACAAGTTACATTTTGAGTAATGCAATAGTATTATGTTCAGTTGACTTCTTGAGTTAATCAACTCACCACATGGACTAATCATAGAGTCATTATTAACACTAACATACAACGCTACATAAACTTAATCCTATATCATTTTTGAGATTAATGAAATGTAACTGACGTGGGGAACAATTTACAAAACAGAGCATAGGGTTTCAGAGCTCAAGCAACGTGGTGATCTCAGGTCTAACGTCACTCAACAGTCAGATGTTTCACATCGTGATTAATGGCTGCCATAACATGAAGCTCGACGGAGTCAAAGTTTCGGCTGCCGGAAACAGTCCAAATACTGATGGTATTCACGTGCAATCATCCTCCACAATCTCTATTCTCAACTCCAAAATCGCGACGGGCGATGATTGTGTCTCGGTTGGTCCTGGTACTAATGGTCTTTGGATTGAAAATGTTGCTTGTGGCCCTGGTCATGGCATTAGGTATATATAACTTTGTTTGTGAGAATTATAAGAGTGTTATTTTTTTCCGAGTAATTTATGGGAGCCTTTTGAATTAACTAAAAGGTTCTAGACCTAGTCTCGTAATCTCCTCTAACCGGAAAGTTAAACATGTTAATTTAGTCATTTTTTCGGTCATGTAATTGAATTCCGGATATTCCTGACTATAACTATGTGATGATATAGATAAGATATGTCTAATGTGGTTGGTAATTTTAATTACAACAACAACAAAATACATATTCTTGTATTAGATTAGTTATATTTAATCCCTTCCATTAATTTTCATTTCATGGATATCTTAATAGTTTATTGAATTAGTTCAGGTTATAATTTTAATATGCTGTTTTTTTTTAATTCACTCATTTTCAATTTAATCTACATTTCTAATTTTTTGGTAATTTTTTTTTTATAAAACAGCATTGGGAGCTTGGGAAGAGAAAGTGTTGAGCAGGGTGTGCAGAACATAACAGTTAAAACGGCGACGTTTACAGGAACAGAGAATGGTGTGAGAATAAAGTCATGGGCCAGGCCCAGTAATGGATTCGCTAGAAATATCCGGTTCCAACATTGCGTTATGAACAACGTACAAAACCCAATAGTCATCGACCAAAACTATTGTCCTGGCAACGATCATTGTCCTAATCAGGTTCACATTTCTTCCCTCCAATTAAATCATCACATACAAAACATTATTCGAATACTAATTGGTTGATTACATGATTTAACAATACAGGTTTCTGGTATCAAGATTAGTGATGTGACGTTTCTAGATATACATGGCACATCCGCGACACAAGTAGGAGTGAAACTAGATTGTAGCTCGAAGAAACCGTGTACCGGAATTCGAATTCAAGATGTGAAGCTAACGTACCAGAATAAACCGGTTTCAGCAGCTTGTAACCATGCTGGAGGAACTGAGTCTGGATTTCAACGGCCTAATAGTCGTTGTCTATGACCATACAAAACAAGAATATCATATATTGTGTTTACTCTAGTAGTCGTACGTGTAATGTAAGTAAAACATACTCGTTGGAATTGCATGATTCTTGTGGCTAGTTATATAGGCGATATCAACCTTTGATGTGTTGTTTTTAATTAATTTGTCCAGATAATATGTAACACCCCGGGTTCACTTAAACTTGTTTTCAAAGATTATGAAACTAACAAACACCTAAACATTCACAAACGTTCAAAAACTTCATCGGTTCGTTCAATATCTTTCTCTACCTGCTTTTAGCCTTCACAAAATATATAAACATAACTGAATTGAAGAAAAAAAAAAAAACTATGGAAAGTATAAATATGAGTGTCCTTTTTATTAATTTAGTCATGCATCACAAGGGAATCGAAATGTCTTGAACTGTTGCAACTGGAGGTTGTGCAAGGTGTCGTGGTTGATGATAGCATGATATCGCAAACAAAAAGGTTATCTTTCTGGAGTCGCAGCGTTATCCAAGTGCAAGATTGAAGCCTTGCATTTTTAGGGAGCTGCTTTTCTTCAACATCACTAAATTCTTAAGTTGTCTAACAGTTGTTTATAACAAACAAAGATATGTCATTGTCTAACAGTTGTTTATGACCAACAAACAAAGAAATGTTAAGTAAGTATTCTTTTGCTAGTCATAAATGGAGATTGGAATGCATGATTTTGTGGCCATATCAACCTCATTCATTTTTATGTATAAATCTTATAATACAGAAATCATATAATATTTTTTCAAGCTTAATTTGTTTTTTAAATGACTTGAACAATAGCCTTTCATATATATTTACTTTCACTGGTTCATTGGTATTAACCCACATTCTTTTTTAGACCTTGTCATATTTTTACTAAATTATAATATCCCTATTAAAATGATTAAAACTACATGATTTGGTAATTTTTAAATTAATATTTACTTTCATAGAGTCCATATAATCTTAAAATATATAAATCATATCACTTTTTTTTTAAAGTTGATTTTTAAAAAAATTAAAATGACCTCAACGATATCCTTTCATTAGGGTTTTTAAAAATTATATTTACTCACGTTGGATCATTGATATTAGTCCATATTATTTTAGATCCTATTATCCTTTTACTCAGAGCTAATATTTTTTTATTAAAAATGGGTGCGACTGTATGATTTGACCATTTTAAAAATAATATTTATTTTCATTGAGTTATTGGTATAAGTTCACGATTTTTATGTTTAAACCCCATTTTTATTTCAAAATGAAATTTATATAAAAAAGAGTGAATGCTATGATTTGGTACTTGTTATAAAAAACATAATTATTTATTTGCTCATAGGTTTTGATCTTAGAATATATAAATCATATAATTTTTTTTTCAAGTTGAAATTTTAATAAAAATGACTTCAAAATATTTTTCGTTAGGTTTAAATATATATTTATTCTCACTGCATTAATTTTTTTTTTTTGTATAACGCCATGATTTTTATTTTTATAATAAAATCCTCTTTCAAATTGATTTTTTTTTATTAAACGGGAGTGAATGATAGGATTGTTTATGAAAATCATAACTTTTTATTTCATTCATAGGTATAAATCTTTGAATATAGAAATTATATAACAT
>OVAP01007049.1:0-11133 GCA_900406295.1 Aurinia saxatilis
TGCTATAACTTAGCTAATATAGGTTATCACAGTGAGAACTGGATAGTCTAGGATGTCACAACGAGAGTTGGACATAGACTTGTAGGATTCCTCGTTTGAGAATTAATCCTATCATATGTTTCTGCCCGAGAGGTGTCGATCGACACCTTCATGGTGNGATCGACACCTTCATGGTGTTGATCGACACTGATCGTTTTCAAGCCGAGAGTTATTCAGCTTAACTGAACTTCCCCATAGCTTAGTATCCTTTTAATGGATTAAAAACCTCTTTTAAACCCTAGTTAGTGATAGTTTACAGTAGAAACCTCAAAAACCAATATTTGCATTTATTTAGAATTTGTTAGACTAGTTGCATATTTATTTTCGGTCTCTGTGGGATTCGATCCTTAAGTACTATAGCTGATAAGTTGCTGTGCAATTGCAGTTAGAAATACATAGGGTAAAACTTTGTGTATCAGTGTCTACACCAATTTCAAGAGTTTTTAGGGACAAGCATTTTCAAAGGACTATATTATTGGAATACAAATGCTCTCAAAATTAAGAAGGCTTATTTCCCTCCTATGGGTGGAAAAAAATTTCCCGGCACAAGATTTGTTATTGAAAGGTGACCGGGTGAGGTGAGAGATGATGGGAGATCAATATTAGTGTGGAATGACCAGTGGATTTTGGCAGAATCTCCTCGTTCAGCCCGTGGTCCAGGTAGAATTTTATCTGACTCTTAAGATTAACCAATTACGTACTCATGATGAAAATGATTATATTATTTTTATTATATCAGTGGGTTGCATGCTTAAAACCCTCCTACTATATCGACTAAATCCGTAAAGGCCTGTACTATTTTGCTCTTTGTCTTACGATATGAACTTTCCGATTATGTCTAATTGCACATGTACTACATTTAGTTTCTCCTGATAGCCATTTAAAACTGAACCGGACCTTAACCGGATAATTAGAGTTTTGAAATCACAATTGCAGATTAATTTAATAGATTAAAAACTTTTAAATACAATGTCTACGGTGTTTACTTCATAAGAACTAGTGAATAAAGGCCTACCAAAAGTAGATATAGAGTCACAAGGTACATATTATTCATTTAAATAGTAAAACGCAAACACACAAAAACAAAATGATCAAACAATGTTATTTAGGTCCACACTCTTATACGGATCCTAGACGTAAATCATATGAGTATCAACGTTTGTGTACAGATTAGAGTATCGATCATATTTATATATAGGAACATTAATTGAACTATGGATGACCCTTATATGATCATCGAATGGCTAAATAGTCTCTAGTCTATATAGTCTAGAAATCATAATAGTATTTATGGCTTATAAGAGTTTTTGCGGTGCTTACTTCATAAAAACTAGTGAATAAAAGCAACCAAAAACTAGATATAGAGTCACAAGATACATATTATTCATTAGACTTAGTTTCTCACTATTGTCAATGATTTAGTTTTTGTGAAGAATCACTAAGGACTATCTATGATCGAGTCTTCAATTAGCCATTTTAGCTCACGGAGGAGAGTGACTGATTCAAGTCCGTCATCATCCTCGGTGGAAGCTGCTTCTAGGGAGGAAGCTAAATCTTTTGCCCAATCTTGCCATTTCCAAATTTTAGATAAAGGAGTTGCGTGTGAGGAAGTTCGAAAAAGAGCGGAATCTTAGGACTTCCATTCAGAGGGGATTTTGTCTCTGGAAACGCCGCACATCGCGGTTGTTTTCTCGCCTGAGAAGATGAGCATGCGACAATAGAGGAGATTAAGGAGTGTTTGGAGATTGAATCACTGAAATGAAAATTTTCTTCTTTGATTCAATTGACAGAGAGAACGAGAATGTGAGAGATTAATTTTGGATTTGGTTTGGTTTAAGATTAGGTTTTTGGTATAATCTGGTTAGTACTTGTATTTTTCATTGTATTTAGAAGTTTTCAATCTTATTAAATTAATCTGCAATCGTAATTTCAAAACTCTAATTATCCGGTTAAGGTACGATTCAATTTTAAATGGCAATCTGGAGAGACTAAATGTAGTACGAGTGCAAGGTGATAGAATCGGAAAGTTCATGTCATAAGACAAAGATAAAAATAGTACAGGGTGTTACAGCTTTAGTCGATATAGTAGAGGGGGTTTTAAGCTGTCAAATATTTAATTGTATTTAAATGTTTTTAATCTTATTAAATTAATCTGCAAACGTAGTTTCAAAACGCTAATTATCCAGTTAATGTCCGGTTCAATTTTAAATGGCTATCTGGGGAGACTAAATATAGTACAGGTGCAATTAGACAGAATCAAAAAGTTTATGTCGTAAGACAAAGAACAAAATGGTACACGGGTTTACAGATTTAGTCGATATAGTAGGGGATTTTAAGCAGACAACCTAAATCAGTTTATGGAAATAATAACTACGAGGGCTAGTGCTTTTATTGCAAAATCGATATGATACTACAAAAAATCCCAAAATGATACGGTGAAATCAAGGGTATTGGCTGGCGCAAAGAGAAAGCCATATGGGGGATAGTCAATACATTCAAGAATCTAGTATATGAATGTTACAGCCACGTGGTTGGACATTGATTCCACGGCTCCTCTAGTTAAGCATTTCTTTTGTCAAATAGTTAATTGTTCTTTGGCGGTTTTGTATCATTTGCATGACATATGAATAGCATCGACATGCGTTGTCCAAAATGTGGGCTAAAGGAAGTGACAATATGTCATGGTTTGTTTGAATGTCCATTAGCGCTTCAAAATTAAAACATGCACAAATTTCAACCGACCTTAATTTGTTCCTGGATAGATCGAATATGAAAATACGGATTATTTATTTTGGTGCATCCTCGAGCGGCCGCATAATATACAATGATCTTGCAGAGGAGAGTATTGTTTCCATGGTTTCTCTGGTTTATTTGGAAATCCGAAAATGATAAAGTTTTTTATGGGATAGAATTCAAACCTAGGGAGATCTATCAATTGGTTGAGCATGAGTCTTTGGCTTGGGAAGATACACATCTTGTAAAAAATTCGGATCAGTTAGAATTTCCTGTCGAGGAACCTCTGACGCCATATATCTTTTGTAAGATTGATGGATCCTGAATGAATTCAGAACTAACTTCAAAATTAGGGTGGATTTGTTTTTTTGGGTGACCAGATCATACTCGTTAGTGGTAATGGCACGTGGTGAAATTTCTATACTTTACACTATGAGTTTGATGTTCTCATTTATGCAGTGACAATAATCTTTGTGTGAAATATATCTTACTCGTGCTTAATATTTGGCGAGGTCAAATGACGTCTTCCATTATTCTCTTTTCCTAAATCCTAAATCTTCTCTTTTTATTAAAAGGGTAATTTAGGTAGTTTATATTATAAAAACATATTTTTTAAAATGGACTTTTGGAGGTTTTATTTTATTTAATTATTATTTTTTATTTTTTGTTATACGGAAGTAATTCTTAGGTCTTAGGCCCGGACTAATCCCCCTTCGACCCAACTTCCTTTTCGCGCATGCGGGTTGGATGGCGAAATGGAGTGATATACCATAAAATGCATTTTTAAAATTTCCCAAAAAAAACATATTGAGATTGCGAGTTTGGTTACTTTGTTTTATTTTTCTGTGATATAGTATAACTTAATTAAGAATTGTTGCATAAAGACCAAGCTATGCTTATGTTAATAAAAATGAGAAATTGGCTTAGGACTTTATTTTAATAACAAACTCAATGGTTCGTCAATAAGTTATCTTAACCTATAGAACTAAACACTTTGGTTTAGTATATCAGAACTTGTAGCCTAACGGTTGTGCTAATGCTAATTCCTACATTTTCTAGGCGGTGAGATTCGATCCCGGGTATGATAGTGCCTAGTCTCAGTGGACTTGTCACATGCCACTAGACTAAGGTCACTTCACACGTAGTAAGATCATATAAAAATTAGTAATCAATTTAAGATTTAAAATTAACATCATAAAAAAAATAAACTAAATAGAAGGAGAGAGACTAAGAGGCTGATATACTGAGGTGTTGGACAATTTTATAAGAATTAGGAATATAGTCTGAATTCATGCATTGTTTATTTCAGTTCTGTTGTTGAAAGTGATAACTGATAACGCCTAATCTTCGCTCGAATGGTTTACACAAAAAATTGACTAACTCGGTAAAAATGTTGATTTTGAAAGTTTAGTTAGCAATTGTATAATAATTAAGAAATAAGAATAAAAACTGGGTTTAAATTATTACTTTTTATTACCTCTAGCTTTTATTTATCCGGGATTATAATAGTTATTATTTCAAATCCTTTTGTTTTATTATATGATTTTTTTTTTCTGTAGACACGCCTTTGATGCCATGTCTCTCTAAGCACAGTTTTATTTATCCGGGATTTTAGGCTGAATGTTTGGGTGGGAGGGGAAAGATAAATGCACAAAAAGAGGGGTCATGTCGGTGGCATGTTACTCATATCTTCCTAACCAAATTTAAAAGATAATAAAACGTAACGGTAACAACATGAAAGAGGAAGAGTAGAGAATGATGTTTAGAAGAAAAATTTAATGTTCGAGGTAGAAGGGAAACAGAAGTGCGTACATGCCGGTTGTATGGTTAGCCAGTCTGAAGATTACCATAAACTGAATAAAATTTAAGTTTTGGATTGTTATTTTACCATATTAGTTTGATTTTATTTGCTTTTAATTTGTTGAATTTGTAGACCTTTAAACCATTTTTAATGTTTTTAATGATATATATATATATATATATATATATATCTTTTGTACCAAAAATAACTAAATAGTTTCTAAACGATCGATACTTGTTAGATAGATAATAATACGTAGAAAGTTTGTTAGAAAACAAGGAGTAACTTAATGAAAACACTAGATGGTACTAGATGATAATCGATGATAAGTGGCATGTACATAATGAAAATTTTATTCTTGATTCTACGAGAATTTTTATGAAAGCCTTTCATTTGCTTCTCTTCGATAGAAGTTTTATTTTTCAGAATGTATCCTAATTTTTAATATTATAGAGTAAAAATATTGGATTATTATGATGATGGTTAGTAAGCATGTATAAACTAACATATTATTGCTTTAAAAAATATGATAAAATAGCAAAGCACATAAAATCGTACCAATACACTTATATGAGTTTATCTCACTAATATATTTAAGATGAGGTTAAATCGCAATCACTGTAGTCAAGATATTCTCGCAATTATTCAAACCGAGTTAATCTCGCGGTTATTTAGATATGGAATAACACTATAGTATAATTTCAAAATGGGTATGTAGGTAACTTGAGGAATCAAGAACAGTTGTCAAAGTCATAAATATATATATATTTTTTTTTTTTTGTCAACAACAATTTTGCATTATGCTGGGCTCGAACCCAGGTGGTGACACAGTGACAGCCATAGCACAACCACTAGGCTACAAGTCCTGGTCAGTCATAAATATATTTATTTGCGTCAGAAAACGGTTGCTCGTATCAAGTAGACTATTATACTTATAAAAATTCCCTAAAGACTGAGGGTAACCTTGGGAATTCATATCGCAATAGCGCTTTGTTCTACAAAATATCTAGATGATTAAGTTTGCAAAGGGAGGCCAGACTTGGTGAGATTTTTGAAAGGAAGGTAGTTCCAAAAAGAAGCATTTTCTGTTAATGAAAAGATCGTGACTTTAGCAATCTTTAATTAATTTTTTTTCTTCTAAGTAGCCATTGGGCCCATTTCTTAACATTAGTAGAACAAAAAAAGAATTGGAAACATATTATCAAACTAGCTGATTAGCAGGTGCATGCTAATTGAACTAGCCGTTACTTTGTTGTTAGGCCCGTTGGTTATTAGAATCCTTCAAAGAATTTTTTCTCTTTTTATTGCCAGTAAATAATAATTCATTAAAAGACAAGTTCAAACTTCACAACAGCACATTAGAATATGTAGAAGCAAAAATGAAGTTATAAACATAGCAAAGCATGCCCAAACAAAAGTGCTAAAGAAATTAAGCTAAAGACCAGTAAAGAGAAACAAATTTGGAAGATCCTAACACCATGATTAGGGTACTCTCCAAAGCTATCCAATCGCGAACCATCCGGAGATCCAAAATTACTCTCCGTATAGCATAAGTTTCCTTGAATCTTGTATATTTACTTTGTCAAGTCTCTTAGTTGCACTAGTATCCTCGGATAGTCAAACACAAACAAATACAACACTTCATTCACCTAAGGATCAATGAAACAACAATAATGGAGAAAATAAGACTCCAAAAATTACGAATAAAAATCCCAACCATAAACTCTATCTCTAAAGTAATTAGCTTAGAAAGAGAGATAAGCCCCACCCAGGGAGACCACAACCTCATAACACCCAACCAGAGGAAAGAATCTATAAGAATGGTCTAGCACCAACCATAACAGAAATATCATATGGCTAAAACTCTAATTTCACCTTCTAACTAAATCTCTCTAGTCACCACATTTAGAGAAGAACAAGAATTGAAGGGCAAATGAGAACACACACATCACCAATATCACTAAAACAGCACAATTGCAAAAGAAAGTAAAGAGAAGAGGTCAGCGTTAGCGCCGAGGAAGCCGACACACGCCGACCGAAAAGGCCACGGCCACGGCCACGAAGAGAAGGCCCATTTTTTTTATTCTTCCCAATTTTTTTAGTAGCAAAATATTCTATAGATAATCTTTTATCATGAAATTTACGTACAACAAGAACCAGTATTACTCATTCCTGTTCCATATTAACATTCTTTCATTATATTTTTAGTTTACTTTTCTTGTTTTCTAATGTCTATCAAAGCATATGACAGAAAGATAAGATGATTTTGTCCCATTACCAACCAATGATACTAAAAAAGTGTAACCCAAGAACAAACAATTAGACACTCGGAGAATCGACGATTGAATGATTCTGATATTTTTTAAGGTACACTATCGGAAAAAAGAGCAATGAAAGCATGTTTTGGAAACCAGATTTGGGATATAGTTCATACAAGTCTCATTCAAAAAAGATTCATCCTAAAATAAATTGATGGAGAGATTAACCAATCTCACACTGCTTGTTCTTCTAATCTTTCATCTTTTCATTATCCAGAAAAAAATTTGAGAAGAATTAGCAAAACATATTGTTGTTAACCATCTTTCATTTAGCTTTGGCAAAAATTGGGTGTAATAATTATTGTAAAACGCTTTAAATCCTGAAGCTAAAAGAGTTCTTCACTACAAAAAATAAAAGGGTTGAAATGAATCATTTATTTTTAGGAGTTACATCGCTTATAATTGATGCAAAAGAAATTTACATCATTTAGAAGAGTGATCTCGTTCTTGATGATGTAAAATTTTGCATCATTTGCTTATAATTTATATAATTACTAGGGGTTGATCTGTGCTACGCGCGGGATGTATTAGTTTTGTTTGTTCTTAAGGTAACAATACCCCACAAATATTTTGGTAATTATAGTATAGTTTTGGGATTTTCTTCTCATGTTATTTTAAGTTTTTATTGATACAGTCTTTACAATTTATCATTTGACAGTGTATTGTATGACCGTAAATTTGATATAGTAGAAAATTTTATCATTATATATACCTCAAATCATTTTGCTAAGATTTTTAATAACTGTTTTAGTTTGCGATTATGATTTTTGTTTATTTATTATTTTAATTTCTATATTTATTGATATGAATCTTGGTTAAGTGAATAGTTTATCATTTGTGTTTGATAAGATAACTAATCATCTTTAAATGTGGTGTCTAATATCCTATTATAAATTAAAATAATTGTTTATTTTCTTACCACCATGAAAATTTGAAATAGTTGCTAATTATTTTGATACATATATAGTTATTTTGAGATCAAATTTTTCATTTTCGATATATTTATATTTGGTCAATATATGTCGTATGGAACTTCAAATATTGATTGTCTCTATAGTCATTTTCCATTTATTTTTGCTATATTTTTCCCTGAGTTTTGAAGACTTTTCTCTCTTCCCAATTACATGAGTTAATAGTGGAATTTTGAGATTGAAAATTTGATGGAGATAAAGAGCTGTGATTATTTACAAATATTATTTAGGTTTCTTGTGTTTTAAAGATTGTTTTTTCAAATGTATAAATCGGAATATCGGACTAATATTGAAATTCACATTTTTAAATTAAATATTAATATGATTTCTACCCTTTTCGAATTGATATCATGTATGACTTTTGAAATTATTTTTGTAATTAAATGTACTGAAACTAATGTAATTAATATTTGAAGTATATATTAAATTAATTATGTTATAAAAATTAAATAATGATGTGGAGTACATGTGGTTGATGATGTGTCTTCACCAAAAGAGAGAAAAGTTAGCTTTATGTATATACATGTGTCGTTTGCAATACATGATGTTAATTTTTGCGTCAGTTTGTATAAATGATTTTAATGTTTGTATCAGTTAGTATAAATGATGTTAATATTTGTGACACTTCTAATAATTTATGTAAAATATTTATATCAATTACAAATAAAATGATGCTAATATTAGTGTCATTTTTTATAAATGATCTGATATAAGAATCATTTACTATAATAATATAAAGTATTATTATCATTTGTTTACAATTGCTAAAATTGTAATAATATATGTTATATTAATTATTGCAATTATAACTATAATGAGATTATTATCCAATCATCATATTTTAATGCTTAATATTTTTTGGGCCATATTAAACCCAATTACAAAAAATATTAGAGCATGTTGTATTTAGAGAAATTGTGAGAAATGCCCCTTTCAATATGCCCTCTTTAAAAAATACTCCATTTTTCTTTTCGAAAACACTCTTTTTTATTTAGGGTTGATTTAAGGTTTAATTTATGGTTTAAATCTTGTAGGGTTAGGGTTTAGTGCTTTACAAACTATTTGAGTTTATGTTTGAGGTATTAGGGTTTATATTTTAGAAGTTTTGGATTTATTAAGGATTAAAACCTTTTTTAGGGTTTAGAATTTTAGGGTTCGGAGTTTTAACCCTAAACCCTAGATTCTAAACCCTACAACCCTATAAAGCATTATAGAATATTTTAAAATATTAAAATGGTAATTCAGATTGAAACTAATATATATTTCAAAAATAGTCGAAAATAGGGTATTTGTGAAAATGGTAAAGTAAAAGGGGTATTTGTATTTATTAGGTATGTTTGAGCTCCCCCTTCCTTAGAGTTGTCGATGTGGAACAATTAAGCTCCCCTCCCTTTTTCCATTTTTTTCTCTACCATTCTATAGTTACAACCCTTTAGAAATTTTATTTAATTATTATTTGGTTTCATTGGATGTTGGTGTATAAATAGTCATTTTTGAATGTAGTCAAATATTAATTATTATGTTGTATATATACATTTCATGAAATTATGTAAATTATTTATAAATTTAAGATTCCTTTTAAACCTTAAATTGATAATAAATACATGAATTTTTTATTTTTATTATAAAATTTAAAAATAATAAATAAAGGTCTAAAACTAATCCCCGACTAATTAACGTCTTTTTATATCAGTAGGCCTAAACTGACCGCCCGACTAACACCTAATGAGTTCTTGACCCTTGATTTTATATAATTAAAAATTGAATTGCTACTCAAAAGTAATACAAAATCATTCATCCAAAAACTAAAAATTGCTAAAATTATGGCTCTTTAGTTGACTGTTTAGGAAGTGGTGGCGGTGCCATAATAACATATATAAGGGTCTTAAACAACTGACGATAAGTCATAAAATCAGCCGCATCATGTGCCGAATGTCTATACTCATACAATGGTTACCCATAACTTTCCCTCTTTCATCAATAATTTTTGTCCTTGCAGTCTCAATCCTCATTGTTTTGGTCACTTCAATTACTTATTGTAGAACTCGCATTGATTACCAGAGTCCCCATAACTTATATAAGGTTTGTTCTAGAGAATATATCAAGCAAATGATTCACAATCTAGGATAACCATTAAAACTTCCTTCTCTCGGTCATTTAACAAACAGAACCAAATATAACAGTTTAAGAGAGAAAGAACTTGAGAGCATCTAACACATGTTCTAACTGGTTCTTAGAAGATCAAAGGACATCTCAGCGACTGACTGAGAGTGGATAGGAAAAAGTCTCGGATTCACGACTCGTCGAAGAAAAAGTAGAGGATAAAAAAAGGATCAGACATTGGAATTTTAGGGATTGTTCTGTTTTAAAGAAACGCCTCGATAGAATTTCACGAATCTCACAAACGTAAGAGGCTAAAATCACTAGTACCCACAATATTTAAATTGATGCAATATAAAATAAAATAACATCATTTATAAATAATATTAAAAAAAGAAGAATACATCACTTACATAATTGTTGTATATTTTGTATTATTTATATAAGTGATGCTAACAAAAATAAAAATACATCAATTATGTAACTGATATATATTTATATTTTCATATCATATACATTAAAGTGATGCAAACGAATAGAATTTGCATCACTTCTATTTAAATGATGTGAAACTACATCAGTTATTAGAATTGATGCTATTTTATTTCATTTGTAAATACGTGATTTAAAAATACATCACTTAATCTTGTGATACAAATTATATGATGCAATTCACCTTTTTTTTTTTTGTAGTGCCTTGGACTACTCTTAATTGAAATCTGAAATAATTTTAAACAAAATACGATTTACAAAATTTATTTTCTGTTGTTAGTAATAAATTTTGCATATGTTGTGATATTTAGATTCATAATTGGGAAAATCATTATTATATGGGTATTACATATCTTTGGGTTGATAATGATTAGATTATTCAACAAAGAATTATTGCTTTACGGGTGTTTTATGAGAGATATACATACAATAATATTCAAAAATTTAATAAATTTATTTTAGATAAATATAACATAACAACCAAAATATTTTCTATTTTGTTTAATAATGCATCTGCTAATATGGCTTCGGTTAATGAATTAATAAATAAGCATAGTCCTATTCTTTGTGGAAAATATTTTCATATTCATTTTATTTGTCATGTTTCAAATTTATGTGTCCAATATGAGGGTCCTTCCGGGGGCTTGGTTTGCTCCTCGGTCTCTTGGGCCGTTCCTTG
>OVAP01007050.1:0-11132 GCA_900406295.1 Aurinia saxatilis
TTTATTCTTTGCCAGGTACCTGAATTGCTTTCTTTGTCATGTTTACGTCTCATCTGGAGGCCTTTTATAATATTCTCTTCCTCGTTCTGGTCAATTTAATTATGCTCCTTTTATTTTCCGAAGATTTAAAATATATGAAACCTTGGTCTATCACACTTCATGCGATCTTTAGACTCACTTGCAGTTGAATATTGTCCTTCCAGAACAGTAATTCTAATTTGAGCATTTACAGCTGGTATATGTGACTTTGTCACTCAATTTGGGTCAACAAAAGCGTCTAGCCTTTGTTACGCTATGCTCTGAATTATCTTTTGGACTTCTAATGTTCACATTCCTTAGTCCGAGGATCATTAATAATTTATTCCAACTACTTATTTTTCTCCAGCTGTTTATTTTCTCATTGGCTTTGATGCGAATCACTTAAATCATTTTGTGTTTAAACATAAGCTTAGGAATGTTTAACACTTGAGACGTTAATTCACTAGCATTATCAAACATAAATGTGGAATCTAGTAGATGTGTCCAACAACTTTATATGAACATCGAGTCAATGCGTCCATCAACTCGATGTCTCTATTAGGAGCACAAAATAACAAATTCCACATGGTGGGTGATCAGCTCATAAACATCTCCTTGTACAAGTTCCAAATTATCTGGCTGGTGAAAGCCATATCATCAACTTGTCTTCTGAACAAGTTTCAAATAATAAATTATTAGGAAGAATCCTCTTCACTATATGTATCTATGAATTATATACAACATCTTTCTTCACTAAAATTCAAACTTTACACTGTAGACTTTTTCTTTATTTTGCTCTATTAGTAAACTTCTAGTTTACCTTTTATCTCTTTCTTAATATCGATAAAACATGTAAAACATGTAACGATATATATCTGTAAAGAAATAATTCAATAACCAAATGAAATAAATTAATGTGATCTATCATATGACAAAGCAACAATATCCCGATCAAAACATGAGTCGATCAAGATAACAAGCATTAACCATGTGTCCATACTTATCTGGGTTGGTATGCCAAAGAGATCACATATTTATTTATTATTATTATTTTTTAAGGTGGTGGACTTATATGATAAACATGATATAATTCCAACAATCTCCCAATCACACAATAAATCATCATCTAGGTCTTAACACAATCATTTTAAGATGCTCAACAATAAATCATTACGCATGTAAAATAAATTTAAAAATCATGCGCTGGTTTGATTAGTCATATAACATTGAACCAGTTTGTGTCAATTTCCACTAATATTATACCAAATAGTGGTGTTTGTAATAAACACACAAAAAAATATGACCACAAACTAACTAATGGAGCACAAGAATCAAATTAAGTCAATATTCTCATTCAATATCTCATCATTATGAAGCATAATACTTATCTCTCTCGATATGATGTAATTTCAGTGAAGATGTAGAGAGATCCGAGTTTCGAAAACGGCACATCATCGACGGTGGTGAATTAGAACAACGGAGATGTCGGCCTTATCATATGAAACAAAAATCAAACGAAAAGCATGTCAGTATGTCATCATATAATTATATGATCATTAAACTATATGGGATACTAAAATAGTTAAATTCATATCTAGAATAACATGATGTAATCAAACAGTAAGATCTTAATTATTAAACAATCAAATCCACTTATCTATATTTGAAAAGTGAACACATCTCAATGAAAGGCAGATCATAGGCGATCTCGGTCGGAAGCAAGCAACGGTGTAGAGACGAAAACATATTCGGCATCGGCAACCTCAACGGTGGCTAGGGTGTTTTTTTTTCTTTGCTCAGTGGCTAGGGTTTCGTGTTGATAACGTGTTGTGAATAATAGGGTTGTGTGTTTATTCCATAAGAGAGGCAAACCTTATATAGGTTACATGATTAGGGTTTAGGTTCAGTCCCTACATGAGCTTAGGCTAATGGGCTCTATAATGGGCATCCACAAATGGGTTCATAACAATATCACCATTTTCCAATTGTCATCGGAGACCTTTTTCAGAAATTGTATCCCATGGAGAAGTGAGGACCAGCCAAAATATGGTTGATTACCAATACCAACATCAAGTATATTACTATTTGGAAAATAACGACTCTTGAGCGTACAACTTAGGAGGCTAAATGGACGATGTAAAAGTCGCCATGCTTGATTCCCCTATAAAGTCGTATTCATATCATGTAAGTTTTTAAAACCAAGGCCGCCTTGATCTGTGGAATGACCAAGTCTTTTCCAAGGAAACCAATACATTTTCTTCTTCTTAAGTGTGGACCCCCACCAGAAGCGAGAAAGCACATTGTCAATCTCATCACATATAGTTACATGCAATTTTTAAAAATTCATTCAGTAAACTGGCATCGATAAAGATATTGATTTCAGGAGAACCTCTTTTCCAGCACGAGACAACAGTTTATTATCCCATCCATTGGTACGTTCCTTAACCTTAGTAACTAATGATTACAACCAGTCACATTACGTCAACCAAAATGTTCCGGTAGACCTTAATATTTTCCACAACCACCTAGGGTATGGATATTTAGTATGCGCTTAGCTGTATTTTGGTTCTGCTGAAATACCTTCCCCCCAAAATTGATTGAAGATTTTAGGTAGTTGACCAATCGTCCAGGATAACGGCCATATTATGTGAGTATCGCAACGAGCTTGGTACTATTACTCCGATTTGCTTTGCAGAAGAACAGTGAATCATCCGCAAAGAGTAGATAGTAATGCGGGGACTGTTGTTACTGATTGAGAGCCCTTGGATATGATTATTTTCTTGAGCACGATCCAGCTTCTATGATAAGATTTCAGCACAGAAGAGAAATATATATGGTGATAACGGTTCACCTTGTCGTATTCCTCTTTTGGGTTCAATATGGCCATAGGGGGACCCGTTTATGAGAATTGAATAAGATATTGTATGTACACAAGACATTATCCAATCAATCCACCGCGGAAAAAATCCAAGCGATAACATTGCTCGTTGAAGAAAATTCCATTCAACTCGGTCATACGCCTTGCTAATACCCGTCTTGACCGCCATATATGTCTTGGCTTGTCTTTTTTGAGTTTTCAAGGAGTGTATAAGCTCATGAGCCAGTAAAACATTAGCTCCAATATTTCTCCCCGGAACGAAAGCAATTTAGATTAATTCCGGTACTATTTTCTGAAGGCGAGCCACCAGAATTTTATAAATAAGTTTATATGACACTGAGCATAAGCTAATGGGACGGTATTCTCGCATCGTTGTTGGAATGTCTGTTTTCAGGATAAGGACGATATTTGTATAATTTAGAGATTCTTGAATTACCCCCGTTGCAAAAAACTCTTTTATTTCTTTAATCAGAGTGGGACCAACAATGTTTCAATAAGTTTGATAAAAAATACATATTATTCCATCTGATACTGGTGCTTTATCTGGAGCGATTGAAAAAGCGGCTTGTTTGATCTCCTCATCTTGCAATTCTCGAGTAAGAATGCCATTCATCTTTGTGGTTACACCAGGTGTTGTATCTTCAAAATAATCAGCTCAATCATCCGAATTATCACTAGAGAAGACATCAATGAAATATTCTATAGCAATTTTTTAGATATTTTGTTCCCCATATAATGTTCATGGTTATGATTGCAGTTATCCATTACTTGCTTTCCGGGATTGTGCATGGCCATGAAAAAAACATGTGTTTCGATCACCCTCCTTCAATCAGGTGATACGGCTTTTTTACGCCAAAATCGCTCCTCGTCCAGATAAGCATCATGAATCTGTATTCTTAAGTTTTTTTATTATCATTGGATGTGGCAAGATTTTAGCTAACTCACGTTCAAGTGCATCCGTGAGTTCTTATAGTTTGATTTTCAAGTCGGGTCCATTTTTGTGATTCCATTGTGAGATGTGCCTTCTGCATTTTTAACACTACGGTGAATAGATGATGATCCATCATGTAGCTTCCAACCATCACGTACAACCTCCTCAAATCCCGGTTGATCAATAAGCGAGAGTCAAAGAAAATATATCAATATATTAATTTTGTATTTAAATTATGTAGTAATATATATATTTCAATAAATCAATTTTGTAAACATATATATATATATATATATATATATATATATTCACTTTTTTTTTACTGATTTAGTCATAAAATTAATTTGTTTGTAGATTAAATTTAAGAGACAAATGAAGTTTATCACTTTCATCCAATCATGATATTCCATTAAGTTGTGATTTTTTTTTCTTTTCTTTGTGGACTCATTATAAAACGTGACTTTATTTATGTTCCCAATAAAAACAGAAAAATAAATTTGGATAAAAAAGTATTATATTTGACTTTGTTATGCTCTCCAACTCCACCATCGTAGACATCTCCAAATGTTTTTTTAAAAAATAGTTCAAAAGACATGATTATTTGGTAAACAAACACATTAAATCAAATTTACCATTCAATGTTAGAAAAAAAAAACTCATTCCAAATCATTGCAACCATTCAAAAGAAAAGTAATAAATTTTTTGAATGGAACTCTATGGAAAAAAAAAATTCTACTATAAAAATATATTTTCAAACAAATGCAAAGAAAAAAATAAAAGAAACATCGTTAATATAAATAAGTAGGTAATGAAGTGCTAGAGGATATTAATTCCAACTTAACGTCTATTTATTTACTTGCATAAATGAAGTTATAGCGAAAATGTACTAACGAAGCGACACAAACAAAAAGATATACGAAAACACACATCTCTATGGATATTTTCTAGGGTTGCAAGTGAAATGACACAACAAAAAGATGCAAAAGAAAAGTTCTAATTATTATAGATTAACATTGATTTCAAAATTAGAAGTTAGTTCAATATTCATTTTATGTAATGTGTTGAATGAAATAAAGTTTTAAAATTTATCAAAGACACATGATACAAAAGACACGAACAAACTTGAAAAAACACACAAAAAGACACTAATTAAAAAAAATTAAATCGAAGAGTTGTGAATGAAACTCTATATTTATTAAAGGGCACGATATAAAAAGGTACAATCATAAAATGAAATGACACATCTTTCAAGCATTTTCTACAGAATCTATCAATAGACATACAACAGCCCTTATAAACGAAAAGGTACATTTTTCAAAGGACATAAACAAAAAAGCACAAGACTAAAATTCACAACCGTTCAAAAATTATATAAAAAACACCAAATGACACAAACGAAAAGACACAAAACGAAAAGAAATAAATTGTTTGAGAATCAATAATTGTAGGAATATTTGTTATCATAGGAAAATAATGTATACCGGAAGACAGAGTGCTTATTGATGAATCACGTTTTTTGTATAAATCATAAGTTAGTTTCATTGTTGATTTTTTTTTTTTGTAATGTATTGAATCAAAAAAGAGAGATACACATTTATAATATCTTAAAGGTATGAACAAAGATACTTATCAAAGAATTGTCAATGAAATATCACAAACGGAAAGGCACAAGACAAGGGCCATAACCGTTTGACAATATTTTTTAAAAGAGGCCAATAATCACAAACGAAGAGGCACAAGACATAACCGATCAGTAGTACAAAAAAAGCAACAAGAAAAAAATCAAAAGGCATAAATGAAAAGACACCAAACAAAGAGGCACAACAGTTAGAGTACTATAAAAAAAACCACTATAAATAGACATAACATTCAAAACCATTTTCTGGAATTATTATTATTAATAGATTCAATTATTATTTCTCCACTTCCTTGTTTCTAGTTACATGATTCCACTTCTTCTTTGTAGATGTTATCAATATAAATAAATGGGAAAAACCGAAAAGTGGTAGTCTAAATTACCCCAAATAATCTTTGGGAAACAAATTGTTGAGCATCGTAAAGAACCATTGCGTCAGATCTTAGGAATTACAAAGGAAGGTGGGGAGGGTACTTACTTAGGCCTCCCAGAGTGTTTCAATGGATCAAAAAGAAAATTGCTTCAATTTATCCACGAAAAACTGAAGTCCAGACTAAATGGCTGGTTTAGCAAGGCTCTTTCGCAGGGAGGAAAGGAAATCTTGTTGAAGTCGATCGCAATGGCTCTGCCTGTATACGCTATGTCTTGCTTCCGACTCTCAAAAGATTTGTGCCAGAAACTAACAAGTGCTATGACTGAATATTGGTGGAGTAGTGGGGAGAATAAAAAGAAGATCTCGTGGGTGGCTTGGAAAAAACTTTGTATGAAAAAGGAGAATGGTGGGTTAGGCTTCCATGACATTGCTTCGTTTAATCAAGCCCTGTTGTGTAAACAGGTGTGGCGTTTGCTCGACAACCCAAACTCTTTGCTCTCTAGGCTCCTCAAAAGTCGTTACTTCCCCAATTGTGATTTTTTAGCTTGCAGTATTGGTACCGAGCCTTCTTATGCTTGGAGGAGTATAATGTTTGGACGAGATCTCTTAAAGAGGGGGCTGTTAAAAGCTATTGGTGATGGTCGTGAAACTCTGGTCTTCTCAGAATGTTGGATTTTTTATGTAGCTCCACGAATTCCGTTACCAAGGCAAAGGACTTCTGACATGGATCTCACTATTGCTGACTTGACGATTCCTGACACGGATGTCTGGGATGAAAACCTTCTTCATGAGCTTTTTATGATAAGGATATAGCCATAATTAAGAGAATTAGACTTTCCCGTCTGTCTCGAGATGGGTTTATTTGGGGTTATACCCCTTTGGGATCATATTCTGTAAAGAGTGGTTATAAACTGCTCACGGCTTCAGCAACTGCGGGGGAAAACCAATTAACTCCCTTCGAATAGGCTTTATGGAGAAAAATCTGGACGATTAAGGCAGCCCCCAAAGTCAAGCATTTTCTATGGAGATGTCTAGCTGGGGCGCTTGCCGTCAGGGATCGACTTACATCCAAAGGTATAAATATGGACCCTATGTGTACTGCATGTGGTGCTGCTAATGAAATTATTTGTCATATGTTGTTTCATTGCCCTACGGCAGCGGAAGCTTGGGAATTATCTGGGTTGCAAGTTCCACCAAATGGTTTTTCCGCGAACTCAGTGTTCCTTAATCTTCATTTCTTGATAAATCAAGATACTGTTGTGGCAAACGTATCGTTTCCATGGTTATTGTGGCAGATTTGGAAAGCGCGAAATGGGTTGGTGTTTGAGCAACAGTCAGTGACAGCAAACTACATTATTCAACAGGCGAGAGATGAAGGCAGGGAATAGATTACATCTAACCTATCGGAGCACAGACATGCGTCTGCTGATGCTCTGGAGTCTTGGAAGAAGCCAGTTGCTCCCCAGGTAAAATGTAATATAGCAAGTTCTTGGGTTCATCCTAACCGGCTGAGTGGGACGGGTTAGATTGTTCGAAACCACAGTGGTACGCCGTTGTTTCATGGTCACAATGCTTTTGCGAACACTCCATCAAAATTAGCGGCAGAGCTTGAAGGCTTCTTTTGGGTAATTCATTGCATGATTGATCTACACCTGCAGAATATCATACTTGAGATATCTAGTGATCAACTCTTGGATGCTCTTAAGCATCCATCACATATTTCTTCTTTGCGAGCACTGTTGAATAAGGTGTTTGTAGCCTTACGTTCGAGTCCAGGGACGACTTTTGGCATTGTGGAAATATCAGCAAATCAGTCAGCTATGAGCATCTCTCTTAGTGTTACAAAAGACCATTGTTACCAATCCTATATTTCTTGTAATGGTCTGAGTTGGCTTCGTCAATGCTTAGAGTTAGATTGTACAAACTAGGTTCTGGTATTTTGTTGTGTTACCTACCTACTGGTTTGGTGACTTTAGGGTTGTAAGACCGCTGGTCAGCAAATTACTTCTGAATAAAATCAGTTTGAGAAAAAAAAAAAATTATCCCAAAAATAGAATTGTGTTCTTAATTTTTGTTTATCGCTTGTTTGATCAATATTTGATAAGTCTCTCTTGGGACCTTTATCACTCCGATGGGCGATAGATCCCATATTTAGGACTAATCATTGTTGACCAAGAACATAAAAACAAAGAACGCTGTGGCTCTTTAAAAGAAACATGTTTACATCAAAACACAATTGGTGGACAAAGCACAATTTACATTTTCTAATAAACCTTCCTCTTGCTTCAGGGTCCCTTGCACCACAGTAATACTGGATCTGATTTCAAATGCTTCTTGGATGTTCTCACCTATCGCCTTGTCCTGTGAAGGTCCTAAAATTAACTGTCTATGAGGGAAATGACAAAGAGCTGGTGCAAGTGACGTATTTCTTGGAGGAATTTTCATGTCTCGAGCTCGTCAAAGTTTGTTCTTCCGCAAAAGTTGACATGAAAAATTTGCGACTCACCATGGATTTGCAAATGCTGCCTAAATATTCTTCCAAATGCAAGTTCCAAGTCGAGTTCTCTTGAAGGCCATCATATTGGCATTTATGGTTGCCTAGGTTCTGTTGAAACATAGATTTACTTACTGTTGGGATCATATTAAGCAATCATGGCGCAGTATATTTGATTCTGTTTTAATTTGGTTAACTATGTTTTAACCAATTCGCTCGCTCTCTCACAATTCACACACACAAAACCCTTTCGCTCTGCAAAACATTTTCCTGAATTCTTCTTCATTCTCTCATAAATCTCAAGGTACTAGACTTTCTTTGATTCAAGATGGTGATGCAAATGTTCGTTAAGACTCTCACAGGAGGGGACATGACCCTTGACGTTGAAAGCTCAGACATCATCGATAACGTCAAGTTGAAGATTCAAGAGAAAGAAGGAGTCTTGTAAGAGTTTGGAATAAGTTACATTGTATTGATGTTAACGAGAGTATAAATACAAGATACAGTTGAGAGTATCTCTCCAAGATTAGAGTAAGATACGATCCTAGTATACTATAAGAAGATTCTGTGTATCTAAACAGAGTATCTAAACAGACTATCCTAACACGCCCCCTCAAGATGGACGTCCAGTAGTAAGTCCAATCTTGACCGCTAAATCATGAAACCGTTGGCGAGGGAGAGGTTTGGTTAACGTGTCAGCAAGCTGGTCCGCGGAACTCACATGAGAGACTCGAAGAGTACCACCTTGAACCTGTTCCCGAACAAAGTGATAAGCCAGAGCAATATGTTTCATCCGAGAATGAAATACCGGATTGGCACATAAGTGAGTAGCGCCAATGTTGTCGCAATAAATAGTAGGTGTCGTAGAGAGAGGAACTCCGAGCTCAGCCGCGAGAGATACAAGCCACTTCAGTTCAGCGGCAGTGTCAGCCACAGACCTGTACTCTGCCTCAGTTGTCGAACGAGCTACCCCCTTCTGTTTGCGAGAAGACCAGGAAATAGGTTGGCTACCAAGATAAACGATGTAAGCACCCATAGAAGAATAGTCATCCCGATCCCCAGCCCAATCCGCATCACTGTACGCATGGAGGGACATTGGCGAAGAGACAGAGAAGAAGATTCCAAGAGTCACCGTTCCAGCAAGATAGCGCAGAACTCGTTTTGCAGCTTCCCAATGAGTTGTCGTGGGCCGATGCATAAATTGAGAGAGCCTGTTAACAGCAAAAGAGATATCAGGCCTCGTCAGGCCCAAGTACTGCAAGCTTCCCAATGTAGCCCGATAGATCGTTGGGTCAGGAAGGAGGGAGCCTTGAGACACCGTAAGCGTTTGACTGGAACACATCGGAGTAGCCACCGGTTTCGCATTCTCCATCTTAGTACGACAGAGCAGGTCGACTATGTAACGACGTTGGGTAAGAAGAAGACCCGCCTCGGAGCGATGAGCTTCCAAACCCAGGAAGTATGAGAGATGACCCAAGTCTTTGAGTGAAAAACGACGGGAAAGAGTACCAATAATATTATCCACAAGCTGAGAGCTGCTGCCAGTAACCAAGATATCATCGACATAAATCAGCATATAGACAGAGTGAGTACCCGATCGAAGAATGAACAAGGACGCATCTCCCAGGGAATTAGTGAAGCCAATGCTTAATAAGAATGTACGTAGTTCATTATACCAGGCTCGGGGAGCCTGTTTAAGACCATACAAGGCTTTCTTCAGTCTGCACACAAACGTCGGTCTGTCTTTATCCACGAAGCCCGGCGGCTGAGTCATGTAAACCTCCTCAGCCAGATGACCCTGTAAAAAGGCATTATTCACATCAAGCTGGCGAATAGACCAATTTCGAGCCACGGCAACACCAAGAACAAGCCTAATCGTGGCATGCTTTATAACCGGACTGAAAGTCTCATGAAAATCAACCCCCTCCTGTTGATGAAAGCCTTTTGCGACCAAACGAGCCTTGAACTTGTCGATAGACCCATCAGCTTTTCTCTTAATTGTGAACACCCATCTGCACCCAACAATGTTAGAAGCCTCCTCAGGAGAAACCAAGTCAAAAGTACCATTACAAACTTGAGCATCAATCTCATCACACATTGCTCTGCGCCACCGTTTGTCCTTGAGTGCCTCAGCAACAGTTCGAGGTTCAAGTTCGGTGAGTTGAGTCACCAGACCATATTTAGGATTTTTCTTGCAAATGTGGTTCTTCCCGCGTGTCACCATGCTATGTGTGTTCTGGGCATGGTCAGTAGACGCATCGGACAGAGGAGAGGACGGGGAAGATTCTGTTGTGGATGATGAATTTGTCGCAGAAGCCGAGTGACCACCGGAGGCAGAGCGTGATGCAGGAGAATCTGGCGCAGAAGCAGAGTGACCACTGGAGGCAGAGCGTGATGTAGGAGAATCCGTAGTCCGGTGTGATGAAGATGAGTCCACCTCCACTGAATTTCGTGATGAAGGATCCGAGTCCGAGGGTCTTGTTGGTATGAGTGGCAGACGAAATACCGGAGCAAGAGAAGCTGACGGGGAAGCTGAAAAGGAAGGCTCAGGAGAAGAGGTGTTTGAGGAAACTACAGACAAGTTAGCAAAGGGGAAAATAGACTCATGAAACGTCACATGACGCAATGTATATATGCGAGATGTAGAGACATCAAGACAGAGAAAAGCACTTTGAGTCAAAGAATACCCAAGAAAGAGACATGGGGTGGACTTGGGACTAAACTTGTTTTGTCCATAAGGCCGAAGCCAAGGATAGCACAGACACCCAAAGGTGCGTAGCTTCAAGTAATTAGGTGGAGTCC